>CAKAOH010005656.1:10390-31747 GCA_916701665.1 Sebastiscus tertius | reverse complement strand
GTTTATTCGGGGTTAATCCGTTTACACGCAGCTTTACTGCTCTGTGATTGAATCTCATCACGACTACACCGATGTAATATTCCCTCTTCGTCTTTCGTATCAAGCGCTGAGGGGGTTACTGCTAATTCATGGGACAGGAATAATGATCCTGGTAGCGATCTTCTGGATGCTCCTGACAAATAACCGGATGTCACTGGCAATTATGCGTTCCACTGTAATGAATCACAGATGTCGGGACTGGGAGGGCCTGCTGCTAAAAAGCACTGACCCTGGGAAATTAATTGATGTTGCCACCACGCAACTGCCAACAGTTATACATCAAAACTCAGACAGCGAGGCGGGAACAAGTGAATAATAGCATATTTTATTTGTAGAGCACTTTTCAAGGTGTTTTAACACTCCAGAAAGCAGTGAGAATATATTCATAAATCAGATTTTGCACTCCATGTTAAAGCCAAACCCTCAAGGGAACACTGATGACACTGTTGTCGTACGCCGTCGCATTAACACATTAATGTACATTGTTGTCGCCGCCGCCTAAGTGAAGACAACGCCAGCAAGCGGTGTTGATATTCTAATATATGGAAATACCGTGTGATTTGTGCAACGCGAGCAACGCTGGAAGGAGGAAAAAGGGAAGCGACAGGGTGACAAGGACATCGCGCTCGTTAAAGTCGACGGAAGAGTGATGGATGTCTGGCGGGACATTAGTCATGTCTGCATTAATCTGTTGGCATCGCGGCAAAAACACAACAAATTGATATAAATGGCAGAACTTGTTGGTGTTTGAGGGAGGGTTAGGGTTAGAGTGAAATATGAGAAGTGTAAAGTGACTCTGACAGCGTAGCATGTTAACTTGTCAGTGCCTTTTTGAAATATGAGATTTTGTTGTTCTTGTTTTCTTGGACTCTCAAGCATGCCGAGCACATTCTTTGGTTACATGCACGCAACCACACACACACACACACACAGACACACACTCAGAATCAGTTTATTCCCATGAACAGTACAGAAATAGAACATGATCTTGGTGCATGAATGTAGAAAATGATCAACAAATAGCACTGACAAAACTGACAAAAGCACAAGGAAGAGATACTCTGTTAACTCCTGAATAAAGCCTGAATATGTGTCCTGAATCTGGAAGACCAGCTGCACCAGAAGCACCAAAAGCATGCTGCAGCTTTCAGGATTACAGTGAAAAGGCAATTTCCCAATCAGGACACGTATCTGTATCAATACTTTTAGGGCTAATATCAACACCAGCAATCTTAAACCAATTCCAAATCAAGGTGAATTTGGGTCCAGATCAGGTCCAAAGGCAGGCCAAGACTAAAATCCACTGCCTGCCTTTTGGCTGCGCTCTTGTCTACCCCACTTCAAACCTCTGCAATTACCTAATTGAATCTTGTGTGTAGACCTGGCACGTGTCTGTCCACGGTCAAGCTGACTGCACACGGCTCCGTGTGGTGATTGGCTCCTGATGTGGACTTACAACTATGATATTTCTGCATCTGCTTCTAAGGGTGTAACAACTTGGAGGTGCACTATACAAGGCCGGAATTAGAAAGCAGAAAACGTATTGTTATGGGTCTCGTTCAACTCCCAGTTTAAAGACTAAATCCGCAGGTTTATATCATATTACGCTGACCTTCCCGATGGCTTTCCAGTATGCATGTTGTAAGTTCATTCAAAGCATGCGATAGCAGCTATTATGAGGATGAAA
The DNA here is from genome assembly GCA_916701665.1 of Sebastiscus tertius. NCBI lineage: Eukaryota > Metazoa > Chordata > Actinopteri > Perciformes > Sebastidae > Sebastiscus > Sebastiscus tertius. Next base: position 30,021 of record CAKAOH010005656.1, on the reverse strand, counting down.
GAGCGGCGCTATGTTCACACAAAATAGTTGAGGGCAGTGTGCAGAGGTTTTAGTGTGCGGATGGGTGCAATGTGTTTGCTGAGACCTAAAGTCAAGTCTGAGATGAGAGCAAACAGAAGCCAACAGGTTACACATCTTTTTCAAATGTGAAAATGGGTTTAGAGATGTAGATCTGTCTGCAGAGCTCTGGGTTAAAGCCCTTCAGCAGTGACACTCATTACATTGTGTTTGTAGGGCTGGAAATGCTGCCACACATCAAGAAAGCAGGGGGCGACTCCTCTGGTAGCAAAAATGAGTCAGATTGTATAGAAGTCTATGAGAAAATGAGTCTACTTCTCACTTGATTTATTACCTCAGTAAACATTGTAAACATGAGTTTATGGTCTCAATCGCTAGTTTCAAGTCTTCTTAAATACAACATGATGTTCATTTAGTAAATTATGGTCCCATTTAGAGTCAAATAGACCATGAAGCCGGGTGTGCTTTAGGGCGTGGCTACCTTGTGGTTGACAGGTCGCTACTACGGTGTTGTCTGGTCTTGGAGTTGTTTGTGTTTTCGCCTTAGAGCTTTAACCCTTTCACAGCGTGTTTTCAATTCATCAAAGTAATGTAACATTTTTGGTCGTCTGAAAATGTCGGTTGTACTTAGCTGCGCCTTCTTGTGTCACTTCTGGTTGCAAATAACCAAGATGGCGATGGCGACGGCCAAAATGCCGAACTCTGGGCTTCAAAACGGCAGTCCGCAAACCAATGGTTGAGCCATATTTCTTTTAAATAAGGACATAAAATGCCCCAAAAATAATCTTGAAAAACCAAATAAACTGGGGGCAGAAACAAACTCATGAAAAGACTTCAATTTGAAAAGCATGCCCTGTTCCTTCAGTGTCAGACCCTCTAGGTGTGGGGAGTGGGAGGGTTTATTATACCCCGCTTCAATTCGCTCCATTTGGCGCTTTCAAACTTCACATAACTCAAGAATTCATATGCTAATTATGACAATTTCACACAAATGTCTAATAGGATAAAATGATGAAGTGATGACATTTAGGACGGACGCGGATGTAAAAATGTAACTTGACTGGTTTGCGGAGACATACAACTGAGAATCCTGTCTTATATACTTATACTTGTGCCACCTTCAAGCCACCAATCGTGCTATTTCCTCGCTTTTTTACAATACTAGCACACCTGCAACACATACACACACACGCAAATGCAATATGCACACACTTTGCCTAAACCCAGGGCGCTCCTTAGACAGCAACAATAATGAGGACGTCGTTAATTTGCCAAAACGAGCAGGGGGCCTTTAGCGCGGGCTCGTAATTAATTAACAGCAACACTGTTACTTAATTAGCTCCACATGAAAGGAGAAGGCTGGTGGTGGAGGACGAGGTGTACAGTGTATGTGTGTATGATTAAGGGGGTGATGGAGATTGATGGTGAGAGCACGTGTCTGACTGACTTCATGTAACATCTGTGGATATAGTGGTTCCTACTGGTGGGACCAAATAACCTCTAAACATTTAATAAAGGCTGTTAAATGTGACAAATGCTCGATAACGTAACAACTTCAGACTGGCGGTTCATATAACGGCATTTTTTATCTACAAAAACAATAACCCTAACCCCAGTAAATGTCGCAGACAACATAAAAATCCATAAAGATCCTTTTTAACATCATTCTGTGGAGATCTGTAGGAGTGTATATGCCCCTTTTCTTACTTCCTTTTGCTGTCTCCATTTTGTGTATGTGATATGATCTCTACTGTACGTGGGTATACATTCTCATGCCTCCGTGTTCATAAATGGCAGCCCGTTCTCCACCCACTCCCCAGCTTTTTCTCGCTTTCCCAAACGCTCATGGGGATAGTGTTTGCTTTATTAGCTGCAGGCCAAAGTACCGCCTTATCAACCCAGATACCAAGTCGTTTTCCCTGAGGGTCACAGAACCCTCTGGATGAAATCACAACTCAGCATTACTACACATGTTGTATACATATTCAGGCCTGCATACGATGTATAGCATCAAAGAGGCCCTCTTCTCCTCTGCCTTAACTCATCCAGTGCTCTTTAATAACTTATGCTGGTGAGCTTTGGTACGCATCACCAGAGACCATGTGCAGTAGTACAGTATCAGTGTTTGTGTGCTATAGCCTAAAGGTAAAAAAAGCTGTTTTGTGGTTTGTTGAGGCAACAGGAGAAGAGAGACTGCACTCTCGGATACTTTAGACTCAAATTGACTTTCACAAAATTTCGGGAAATGATTGTCTACTTTAGAAATGCAGATTAGTCAATATGTACTAGACAAAAACACTGGTAAGATTTCCTTGAAAATTGAAACAGCATGTTAAGTGGTGTTGATTAAGGGACTGAGGGATGAGCTGGGGTCAAAGTTGAGGGCGAGAAACTGAAGATCAAATGGGCATTTGTCATTCGGTGTCAAGAACCTGTGTTACATCGTCTGTTATGCGTTACAGTAATGGTTTGTTTCACAGAACCATCTGAGAAGCCGTCATTGATTGGAAAAAGGACAGTCACTTTCAAAAAAAAATACTTGGCGGGTGATTGGATGAACCATCTGTCAGTCAAACTCTTGCCGAAGTCAGTCAGGAGAAGAGCGAAAACGTCTTTTCCATCGAGAAAAAGCCTTCAGTGTCGTTCTTTGCTCTTCTTTCGATGGAGAAATACTCTCCAGTTCTGATAGAGCTCATGCTATCGCAGCATCTAATCTCTTCAGGAGACGCCATTGATGTTTAGAACCAGCAGTCGCCTCTCTGTGTCGTCTCACACACCTAAACCATGCCTGTAGCTGCCAGATCGGTCCGTTGGTTTGGTTCGTAGCACTGTGGCTCGAACATAAACACATTGCTCAAAGACTGACAAGATGGATTTTCATGTGATCTTGTGATCCAACGATCTTGTGACATTGCGAGGATCCAGCTGCCGTGCAAGGTCGGCATTACATAGTCATAGATATTGATGATGATCAGGCATCTTTACCAGTTCCATGGATGCTATTGTGTCACTGACACCATCTGTGACCTCCCTGTAGCGGCAGCAAAAGTGAAAGAGAATTTCCTTACGGGGATCAATAAAATATTCATTTTTACAGAGAAGCAGTTATTTCTCTGTACATCTGCCTCAGCCTGTTACCTAATAATACCAACACGGGGAATGACAGCTGTTAAATGCAGTAGGTTATGAAGCCCTGTGTGAAAGGCCGCAGCGTTGTGTTGGTGTGGATGTAAGCCGTGGCTCCCCTCTGGCCTTTTCACTATGCTCTAATCCTCTCTCGTGCCTCTATCTGGATGGCTCAGACAACACGAGGTCAGAGGACACCAGGCTAATGCAATCATATGATTTAACAAGATAGACAACAGCAGCGTGAGGTCGTCTGCGCGTGTGTGCATGTGGATGTGCATGTTGGCACTCTCAAGCCAGATAAAATGAATAAATCCCTGTATGAATACACTTCTTTTGAGATGATGAAATTATAATACACCTGTTTTTAATACATCCAACGGCGCAATAATAATATCACTGCAGTCAATTCTGATCTATCAAATAGTCAACCAACAAGGACCCCTTTGCATTTTTTAAACCGCTAAAAAATAGGGTTCAATTCATCAGATGCTTTCTTTGGATTATTCATGAGGTTACGGGACTATTATGGCAACAACACTGTGTGAGGCCATATACAGCAATAGCATATTTTCTCTTTAATTTCATATTCAAGTCTAATTCAAAGCCTGGAATATGCACACTTAATGAAAGCAAAGAGCGAGCCAACACGCTAATGAAATGCAGTATTTTGCGGTTAATTTGACTTCCATATTTTCCTCCAACCGTCACCCCTTTCTCTGTCATCCACTCATCCATGATTGAATAGAAAGAAAAGGATGCTCCAGTCCCCGTTATAAATTATGTATACAACTCTCATGCAAGTCCTATCTGGACTGGAAACGATTAATAATGAAACAGCAACTGTAATTACATGGCGCTCATCACAGATATTTTCAATTCACTCTTCCTCCTTCTCTGCCTCATCTCTTTACCCCTCTATTTCTATCTCTCTCTCTATCCTTCCTTTTCTCCCCCTTTGCTCTGTCCATTTTTTGTCTGTGTCTGCTTCTTTAGGTTTAATCTAATCTCCTCATGAGCATCAGCTTTTATCTGGCTTAATGTAGGTGACATCATTGTGGGTGAAACGGGGCGTACGTTTGAAGTGTATGGTGAAGTCTAATCTCCTCTTTGGTACTTGTTATTTGGAAAACATAGACGCAGAAATTGGGATAAAAATGAGCATCAGTGTATGAGTTGAACCAGCTACTCCAATTTTCCAACACATAGCCAGTCAAATAAGTAAGTGACTAGTTTTTTATCATCGTCCCTTGGCATCTAAACTTGGACCCATTTAGCTACTTTTCTGGCTGACGAATAAAGTCGGTTCATTCACTTGAATACATTTGAGGAATCGTTTCTTTTATACTTACGTAGCTATGTTTATGTCTTCAATCAGACCTTGCAGGTCTGTAATCCGTGAGATTTCGGGGCTGTGTGCATTGACTCTTCTGTGACCTGATTACTTTTTTAAAAAACTAAAAACTATTTGTCATATCTTTTTATTTGTGAACAAATTATTAACAGAAAGTTATTTAAAAGTTTTCTCAATCTGCTCTTTTGATTTACATAATATGATTTTAAAAGGCAAACATTCCCAGAAGAATTAAATTTTCAGATGAAAAAGCTGCGATATGTATGAATTATTGAATAATTATTTCATAACTATAACAAGTTTTCTCTTTAAGCTTTCTGGGGGCATTATGTATAGTAAAAAATAAGGGTCATAAATCATGTAAAACTATTTTCAATCAAAAACCTTCACATTTTCTTGTGGGAGGAACCTTTTAACGCAATTTTTTTCTAGTATCTTTTATGCACTGTAGAAATACAGAATCTAATAGTGATTCAACACAAGGTGCAGCACTACAATTGAAGGTATGATATGTGCATCGCTGGTGCTGAACGATATATTTTTCACATTGGGTAAAGTGAGGTGTGCTGCCTGATGTGGCTAATTATTGTGTGTTGATGCTCTGGCACCATTGTTCTAGTTTGAACATCTGAGGGCACCAACATGCTGAGAGTTCCTTATTTCACTTTCAAATGTCAGAGGGCCAAACTAGTTTGTTTCGATTCTGAAAACAAATGCTCTACTCGGACATAAAAGAGGAATTTTCAGTGCCTATCAAAGCACCTCCCCTGTATCCCCCTCCTATAATATCGTCGAGTATACAGTCTCTTCAGCCAGATGAGGATCGCAGCATGTAGCAGCTTGCTTGACAGCCCGCCTCGCCAGACACCGCCCCGCGAGCCTCTTTGATTCAAAAAGCTGCTTAATGATTTACACGGAAAAAACAACATCAGTAACAAACGGTTTCTCCAGACAGCTTTGTGTGTTGTGGAGACGACAGAAGAAGAAGAAGAAGAAGAAGAAGAGGCCCTATCTGAGTGGATGCTGTCCATGTGTAGAACAGGAAGCAGGAGGGCTCTCTGAAGGGGTCTGAAGTGAGCGGACGTGTCTAGAGCAGGGGATAAAAAGTGTTCATTTATCAACATTTTCCGTCAGGATTGTCTTTCCTAATGCATCCATTTTTGAGCTTTTGCATTTTCTTTCCAGTCTGTTTCTGTCCTCTCTTCTGCCCTAACCTCAATTCCCCCTCTTTCCTCTTTCATTTGATCTGTTTATGAATTGTTTCTGTTGTGGTTTGCACCGGTGAGGCTGCCATAATGATTACAGGTGTCTTGTCTGCGGGAGCACAGGCAATTACAGATCTGCAGGAAGGAGGCTGTGTTCGCCAATGAGTGTTAAAAATTAAGTGTCAGTGTATTTCAGCAGTCAATCAACCAAACTTATTCTCAGCAGGCTTTGAGAGGTTTTGATTTGTGAGGCAACAACAAAAAAGTTCACACCATAGCCGTGGTCTATCACCGTATATGTCACAGGCTGTAGCTTGGTTTTCATTTGTAGACATTTGCACCCATCTTCCACAGGGCAAAACAAGATAAAAGAGTTTGTCTCGATTCATTATCTGTGATGTGTAGCTCTGTAGAGAAGGAAATGGAAAAGATGGCAAAGGTGACTTTGAGAGGGCCGAGTTAGATTTTCGAGGCATAAGGTTTCATGTGGTGTAATTGTATACTTGATTAAAGGGTGACGGTTTCCTTGGGTTGGATTAATTCTAGAGGTTTTGTGAGAAAGTTTTATCATGTTCTGTGATTACCTTGGATCTATGGTGTTTCATAGGGTCAGATTTAACATAGAAGTAGTGGTGTAACGGACCGTAGTTTATCCATAACCATCATAGTGTGAAATAAAGCTTTACTGCTGATTGTTATTGGACGATATTCAGTAAAAAATATGTAATCGGGAGATCTGCATTAATGCTTTCAAGCGCAGATCAGAGATAATGCTACATCAAATCCATGTTGAAATCGGCAGGAGAGCTACTAACGTTGGCAGCACCGTGATAATATTTACATTACATTACATTATGGTAGTTTCAGGCTCTATTCGGTAAAAATTATAATTGGGCGAAGGTAAATTCTACCTCATGTTGCGTTCAAATGTAATCTTGTAAAATTTAGTCTCATCTAATCTAGTTTTTGGTGAGAAACTTGAATAAATCCAGTTGTTTGAAGGAGATGTTTGTTTTTAAAGCAATATAAAATAGATATTAGAGAGCGAAATATGACCTGTTTAACGTCCTAACACTAGCTCTAAGCAGCTTATAAAACATCATAATGCCAAAATGTTTTTTATGAGTAAAAATATAATGTTTTATTATTAAGTACGAAAGTTACGTGGCAAATAAATCAACACACGGGACACGAACACCGGTCTCCTGGGCGAAAATCCGGTGTTTTTTGACCCACCCATCCACCCTGACCTCCTCCCTACACAGCGTTCGCTGCTCTCTATACTTCCCGGTTCACAAATACGTGGATTACATACAAATTGATTTTGTGCTGACCATCACAAAAAAAAAGTGAAATTCGTGTCTAAGTACACGAATCAATACATCAAATTTTGTGTGACTATTTCACAAACTGCTGTGCGACCGGACTGGACAGACAACGGACAGTTGGAGAATTTAGGGCGGCTGCACTCGTCGTGTTGCTGTGCTTCACGAGTAAAACACCTATGTAACAGCTGACATAAGAGAGAGCTCAATAGCCGATACTATCAGTTAAAAAGTAGACTCGTAACACACCAAGTGATTAATTTCGATTAATTTCAAATCACTGGAGGCTTCTTTATTATTATTATCTTTGCGTGACTTTGCTTACATGACTCTTATTCAGCCCCTTTCCCCTTCAACTTCATGAATTCCCAAATGTGTTAAATTATTTACCTAACAGTAGGTTAATTGTGCAGTGCATCCTTCTCATTAAAAAAAAAACAACTATACATGAAGCAGAGTCACAATGCATCTAAGAATCAGGACTCCTTCTTGTCGTGCTGTGTCTGTGGGTTCCTTGCCAGCAAGCCTGTCTCATATCACAGCGAAGTGTTTTCATGTCATCAAGCTGTAATTATACCATAAATAACCATAAATACTGCATCCATATCCACAATGAGCCTTGTCACCGTCTTGCTGCAGAGAGTAGTTATTAGTTGATTGGTGGGCTGTCAGCTTTACTTCCTGTCAGAGGCGCCTCAGAGAAGGCGCTGATTGGCTGGCGTGGTGACAGAGGGCGACAAGAGGGTTGACGGATGCTGTGGGAAGAGAGGGGAGGGAAGGCATTTTGCACTGAGGGCTGTGGGAAAGGTTTCCAAAAATAGCTCGCGGCTGTGACAGGACAATGACGGGGGTTGTGTTTGCGAGCGTGTGTGAGTGTGTGTTCGCATCCTGTAAAATCTTAATAACAGCAGCACAACTAACCCAGCCCTATCATTAGAAATCTCCATAGACACAAGGGCTCGCTAAATAATAACACAGGCAACAGAAACAGTGTGTGTGTGTGTCTGTGTGTGCGTGCGTGTGATACATACACTGTAAAAAGAAATAGTGTAAAATAACGGAAAAATACTGTCCGTTAATTAACATAAATAGACCCCAGTAATTATCTTTATATAATTAGCCTTTATTACTGTAATATTACAAGAAATATTTTACTTTTAACATATATTTATTGTTAGAATAGTCATACACCGTAAATCTAATACCATTTACATATAAATCACAAATGAAACATGGAATTTTACGTTGCAAAAGCCCAAATTTACATTAACTCTCAGAAGTTTTGCAAAAACAAATCTGTATTTTTACAAGAAATATTTTTACAATTCCATGAAATCCTTTTCTTCTAAAATAAATTAATTGTTAAAATAGTCAGAAACCTCTAAAAAACAGAATAATTATCTTTAAAAATTATCAAGAAAAGCTTTAATACAGATAATTACGATTGTGGTTACACAAAATACTGTAAATCTAAGACCATTTACATATAAATCACAAATGAAACATGTAATTTTTTACATTTTTGTTCTGTCATTTTGAAATACAGACAAAAAATGTAAAATTTCTTGAAAAGAACTGTAAAAAATGTTTTATTTTTTACAGTGTAGGAAACAAAGAAAGACAGAAAAAAAAGAATAACCATGAGACAGGAGTCTATCCTTAGGGAAAGAGGGAGGAAGATGCTTGTCTTCCCCCTTTTGTTTGAACTTCTATTTGAAATCACACACACACATACACACAATCACACAACACACGAGCTCACACTCTCTCCGCTCAGTCTTCAAACCTTTTGAATCTTGGCAGGGAGGAGCTGGTCGATGGTTAAAAACTCCTGTCTGGGTGTGAGCTGCTGCAGAGAGAATCGACAAATCAGTGATTGATTTCCTCACCCGCTCGGGCAGATTCGTGAAGGGAGGCAGGTAGATGATGAAGAGATGAGGAGAGAGAGAGGGCAGACACCGGGGAGGAGGAGGAGGAGGAGGAGGAGGATGAGAGTGGTGAGGTAAAGGAAATCACAGTGGGAATAATGAGAGAGCAGTAGGCCCCGAAAGAGGATATATGTAGGAAATCAGAAATTTAAAGACGTTTTCAACCCCAGTTATTAAAGCTTTACAGTTTTGTTAAAGGATACATGGCTATAGAAAATGGACGGATGGATGGATGGATGCTCAAATGTTCAATTTGTTGTTTGTTAAATTGGTCAAATGATTGTTGGAACATGTTTAGATTTGATTGTCTTTCGTCATTGTGGTGTTCAGCTCCCAGAGGTGCACTCAAACGGTGCTATTTCTCTTCCGTGAAGTCAGTGGACTCACAAGAGACGGATTGAACAAAGAACGGTCTAAATCGATGAAGCAGAGACCGAGATATTCAGACTGATGGACTCTTAATCCCTACAATGGGCTGGAAAAACAATAGATCCTATACAAATCTGTTATGAATGTGAAGTGTCCAACATAGGTGTGGTGTGTGACTTGCAACTCAACCTTGACGTAATGCCAGTGACTCATGATCTCATTCTTTGACTTGGAATGGCTTAATATCATTCCCATGCCCAGAAATGAAAAAACTGTCATAAAAAAGTGTGCAGTGAGTCATCTCTTTGTTTTCCTGGCAACAGATACACTTTGAATCAATCCAAAGGTACGTCTGGCAGTACAAACAACACATGAGAGGTCTACCTCTGATTATCACATTAATATGTAATAATGCAGTCAACAGAAAATGAATGGCAACATGCTAAATGTGGATTAAAAGATCACAGATGGAGATGACTTCCAACTTTGGGCAACATTTGGCTGCACAAAGAGTACAAAGCTGAGGTTAGCATTGATGTTCTATGGCCTGCTATGGCTTAAGGTCAGAGCTAATGTTAAGTAGGCTATGCCGACTTTGCAAACACAAAATCAGTGAGCCATTGACACCGTCTGCATTGTAACGGAAATTAAATCCAAGATTTGGTAGCTGTCTTTATTTTCTTGTAACATCACTAAACAACTGGCAATATCTCAACTTTAGCTGTCACCAATTGGAGAAGCATATCTACGTATGTTCCCAAGCTCAATATCCTCTTAATATGGAGCATTAAAGGTCCCATATTATGCTAATTTTCAGGTTCATACTTGTATTTTATGTTTCTTAAAAACATGTTTACATGCTGTAATGTTAAAAAAAACACTTTATTTTCCTCATACTGTCTGCTTGAATATACCTGTATTTACCCTCTGTCTGAAACGCTCCATTTTAGTGCATTTCAACGGAATTGCAACGGAATTGCGTTGCTAGGCAACAGTTTGGGTCCATGTTTACTTCCTGTCAGCTGATGTTATTCACATACACTGCAACCAGGAATTGAACTGGGACACATTTAGAATGTTTATGTTTAAAATGTTTGTGTTTATGTAATGGTCTCAATATTGTATATTTGTGACATCACAAATGGACAGAAATCCTAACGGCTTGTTTCAAACCCACAATTTCTGAATACGAGCTGTGTGTATTTCTCTGTATATATTGAGCGTTTTGATAGTTTAACAGTATTTGACAGACCTGAAAATATCACTTTTTACAATATGGGACCTTTAAGGAGACCTTTCAAAGGATTTTATGTTCTCAGCAATGTATGTTTCTCTGGGTCAATATGTTGAAATTGCCCACCTACAACTAAAAGCCTTCTGATGTTACACCTATGCCCTCAAATTTGCAGCTTTCTTGACTTTAGAAATTGATATCTCCACAGTGAACGGCTTTTTACCATTCAAACAGCATTTTGAAATGCCTACGTATATCCCTGCGCGGAAGCCCTTACCAATCTCTTACAACGTTAGTTTATATCAAGATCATAGGACCCTGGGAACATACAGATGACCCCATTGGCGGGTAGCAGTAAAGTTAGCCTATTGCCGCTGTTGCTATTTCCTTGTTTTGGACTTCAAACACTGCTTAGGACCCGGCCTTGACTTGGGACTTGCATTTCTTGAATTAAACTACACTTCCTTGACAAGACATAAGACTTTTTTTGTGACTTGCAACACATTGACTCTGTCCCAATTCTGATTTCAGGGTTATTTTTCGGACTTTTTCAGCTCCTCCAGAGCTGTTTTCGCTGCTGAGTTGTAGCAAACTGAGCTCTTCTCTAAACTCTTGCCCTCATAAAGCGAGACAAAGAGCTATTAGAACAAATGAGGCTAAAGAAACGTGTGAAAATGAAGTAGCCTGCTTTTCAAGCCACAAACCACCTAATCTGGAGCTTTTCCCAGAATGCCCTCTAATGATTAAAATCCAATGATTGGCTGCAGGCTGGCGTAAAACCATCTTGTTTGCTCTCAACTTTAATTGACTAATTGCTCAGATATTTTGTTTTGCTTCGCACACTGGAGTGAATTATTATTGTGTGCAATCCATTCCCACCCTTAAGCACCGACACCCCTCCTTTTGTGTGTGAGTTGTGTGCTGCCGAGGAAAAAAAAGCACATATTGATCACAAATCATGGCCAAAAGCATTCCAATTAATCACCTCTTGGTACTGTTTTGTGCACCTTGGGTGTATTGTTGCATTGCTGGTGTTTTATTATGTTAGTTCAAGATTATCTTGTAAAAAAAGATCGAAATGTGCTGATGGATGTACCGAGCCACACCCTTTTTTACAGTCAGTTACCCTCAGCGTTTTGTTTTTGGAAGGGTGAAATGGAGGATGAGTCCTGTGGGGAGAGCCAAACAAAAGCTTTGTACTCTCTCTCACCCGCTCTAAATCATTCATGGAGGCATTGTTGCCGGGATGGTAGATCGGGTTAAATCCTGACAGGTCGACAGTGCCCCGCCGCTGCCCTCAGCTAACACCAAAACCTGCCCATCTTTCCATAATTCACTGTGACTGCTGGCTTCAGTCATGTGTGACATGAAGTAGCTCAGCTTGACATCAGCAATCAGAGAGAGACAGAGAGACAGGAGGACGGGGGTCTAATGGACAACAATATGTAAAGTGGAAAAATTCACTTCATGAATGTGGTTAAGTGGAAACTACGTGAATGCAATTTACTGCATTTATATACAGTACATTTATATTAATGACCACATTATGATGGAATTATTGTGCTCTCCATAATGATGTAAATATTCTGCGGATTTATTTTGCAATAGGTTCTCCTACTGTAAGAAAAGGGTGGTTGAGAGTGCATCACTTACTCATAGCATGGCGAAAACAATAAATGATATAAAAAGAGTGCTCAAGCAATGGACAGTTGTTGGATCACGATGGACAAGTATCAAAATTGATGCAGCAGAACCAAAGATATTGTCTTTTTTAATTCCACACATTCGTCTTTGTTATATAAAAGGTCACATTTATCATTATATTTCTTTTATTAATGACTTTTACTGTATGTTTTATGTCGGCCTAAAGCACTTTAAATTAACGACTACCAGTTTGGAGTCAGATCAGTCTCAATATTAATGAATGCACACAAAAGGATTCACAAATGTATATTTTTGATTTATATATAAATGATTCTCTCCATAAAAATGTGCACAAAAATAGTTATCATTGTATATAAATGTAAAACAAAATCCACATATAAATAAATAAGGTTCATAAATATATTCCTGATGCGCACAAAAATAGATATTATTTTAAATAAATTTAATAGATCATTTTAAATAAATGTAATAGAAATCCACAAATATATGTATTTTATGTATTTGCAATTTTCATCGAAAACATATTTAGATGTTGTTACATTGATATACAAACTGTTGAACCTGCATTTACAAACTGCTTGTCATGTGTGAACATCACTGCATTTGTGAGTGTTTTTTTTTTTGAGGTGATAAATCAACTGTGTAGATTTTGAATATTGGCAGTTTTTACGAAAATTGATGTTTTCAGAGTTAGAAGCTGCACAAGACCTCATGGATTGACAAATCTGTAACTTGCAGGATAACCAATATGATCCATATGACTGAGGATATTTAAACCTGCAATCAGCTCAGCTGCTGCTGACTCAAAACTGAAAAGAAAAAAACAACAACTCTTAAACATTCAGACGAGTACGGGCTGATTACCACTTACCGTGTGGTGTTTTATTCAACGTGTTATTAGTGATGCATCATATTCAGATGTCCGTCCTGTCTGTCCTCAGAATCAGCAGCTGACAGTTCTGTCTTTTTATCTCTGTACCTCCACAAGTCGATGGTTAGTTGCTGCTCCGTGAGAAACCGGAAGACACTGCAGGGCTCTATTTTAGTGAGCCAGTCTGTTGACGTGCAGAAGAAACTGTGTAGAATAATTAATAAAAACGACAACACTTAGATGTCCACATAAACACGGAGGGGTTCTGTGGTTGTTTTGCAAAATGGAACCAGCGGATCTGTGTATGTGCATAATTGTGTTTTGACATCATGTCTCCAGTTAGAGAGTGCAGGTGGAACAGATACCTGCTGCCTTCAGGTGGCTGTAAAGGAAAAGACTTCACTGTAGTACTAACTATAACTGTCACGGCAGACAGCTTTGTTCTGCCTATAGCTGCTATTAATGACTCTGAGCTCTGAATATAATGAAGACCGGAGGCGATGGGGTGGAGGAAGGTCGCATCGGTTCATACTGCAATGTCAACTGAATGCAGCAGAGAGCAGAACGGTTTGAAAATTTGACAGCAACGATACGATTGGCTGAGGGAGATCGTGGCAAAATCTGGTTGGTTTAACGCTGAGTAGAAGCCAGAGAGAGAGAGAGAGAGGGAGAGAGAGATTTGTGAATGGATGAGAGTGTAAAAGAGTCTTCTTGACTGAACTTCATGTGTCATCTCTAGAATCTAGTTTCATCACATAGAAATTGTCAAATAGAAATGATTATAAAAGCATCGCAAACCACCAAACGGAATTAATTTAGGCTATGATGTCTGGAGGTTGCCAAGTATGCTGATCAACCTTACTTATTCATCATTGACCATGATTAATATTGACTTGACTTTTCATCTATAAATGCTTTCAAATAGCAAATCTGGCTGCTGAACATTTTCAACAGAACTCCTGCGGGTTGAGAAGAGGGATGATACAGTAATGTCACAGAAGGCCAGTTACAGTCCTTGGCTGCAAAAGTGTTAGTAGAGCAGATATACGGTAAGACCGACCAATCAGAGCAGACTGGGCTTTTCGGGAAGGGGGGGGCCTTAAAGAGATGGGCGCCGAAATGGACTGTTTCAGAAGCACAGACATGTAAGAGCGTGCGTTTTCTAGTAGACCGCCCGCCCCGCCGAAATAAAGTACCTGAACTTGAAAATGAGCATAATAGGCCGCCTATAAAATGAACTAGTAGTTCATACGGGATGTCATCCAACCACATCCAAAGGGAAACGGTGTTAATAGCTGTTCTGAATGGCCACAGAGAGGGGTGAGACGTAATCAATCATACAAATGGGTCCCCTCGGGAGGCTTTTATGGTGTTAATACTCGTTTTTTCCGACGAAAAGTGACAGGTGTAGTTGTGTGAAGAATGAAAAACGAGAGCATGAGAAAGAAGTTCAGCTCTGCCCACTTTCTCACCTCGGCCGAAATCATTGTGTGACGTGGTTTGATGATGATGTCAGATGGAGCTGCCCTAATTCTGATCTAGGCATTACAAACACCCAGTAGAAATTAGAGCCTTTTTTCCCTTGAATACAATAAAAAGATAATGTAATAAAACTAAATGTGATAAATTAAAAGCCTTTTCTGTAATGACATCCTTAAAGGAACTGTTTTAATTTCTGCCTCAGCAGCTCTGCCTCCCAAATGCTTGTTTAACTAAAAATCTCATTTGCTCTCATTACGTTTTAGGGCTTTCGTACATTTACTTTTCTTCCATTTGTTTGTTACGTTTGTTGCGCCTCTGCGAGCCCCATGCACAGACGCCTTGGCGACGCTGTCTATGTAAGGAACTCACTTTGTTTGATACACCTTGTATTTCACTGCCACAGAATTGAAGGTTACAGACTATTGTCTGGCCACAAAAGGGCTGTATGGGTGTGTACACCTTTTGTGTATGTATGTGTGTGTGTGCTTCCACGGTTGGCGTGATATGTTTGTTAGCTGGGATAACCTTCAGCCGCTGCCCAGCCAATCGGAACAGACCCGAGGTGCCGGCTGCCTCATTTCTGCCATGTTTTTTTTTCTTTCACTTGTTTTTCTTCCCCAAGTGTGTGTGTATGTGTGTGTGTGTGTGTACAGCAGGGACTGTTAAAGACAGGACGGCAGCTTTTGTGGGGCAGGTTTGAATGTTAACACACGCTGGTACAGTCACGCTCACACATAGACACACTACATAAAACACACGCTGTGTCTTTTATTCACGCACGCTTATACACACTGGTGTATGGCTACATTCAAGGTCACAAAACAGCCCTGAGGAAGGGAGGTAAATAAGTGATTATTGTAGCGGGAGCAGGAGATGAGTGTGTGGGTTTCTTTATTGTTATGCTAATGCGGGAAGGAAGTGCGGCGAGCTATTCTCGGGCTCTGTCTGGCCGTCAGAACCGCAGCCTGGTTAAAGATGACCTTTTTAGACATGCATGGATGCATATGAGACATTCACCCACACATTAACGCACGTAGCCCATACGCAGATAAACAAACATACACATTGAAGTGGATCCATGAGATGCATACACCTCATTGTGCATGCAGCTACCGTACAGGCTCATACTGTATGTTCCATGCATAAGCGCCTATACATATTTACTTACATGACTAATTCATATGGAGTCAGATTAGTGTCAGTATTAATGAATGCACACAGAAGGATTCACAAATGTAGTTTGTGATTTATATATAAATGACTCTCTCCATATTATTCAATGCACACAAGATAGTTACAAAGATAAAAAGAAAAAAGTTGATGGTCAAAGAGGCGCCGAAGGACGCACCAGACATGCTGAATGTGGGTTTCTTCATCAGGGGAGAACAGGAGTATATCATCCACATAAGCGAACACAAAAATTTTGAGCATTTCCCGGAGAACATTATTTACGAGCGCCTGAAACACAGCTGGGGCATTTGTGAGTCCAAATGGCATCACCGGATATTCATAGTGTCCACTAGGAGTGTTAAAGGTGGTTTTCCACTCATCCCTCTCCCTTATCCTCACCAAATGATATGCATTCCTCAGGTCTAGTTTAGAAAAAACGTTGCAACAGTTAAAAAACAGAGGAATGAGAGGGAGGGAGTACCTGTTTTTGAAGGTGATGTCGTTCAGACCTCGATAGTCGATGCCGGGGCAAAGAGTCTTGTCCTTTTTTATCCACGAAGAAGAATCCTGCTCTGGCGAGAGAAGACTAGGGACGGATTAGACCAGCTGCTGACGAGGAATCCACACAGTCTTTCAAGGCCTACATCTCAGGGGCGGACAGGGAATAAAGACACAATATTCTTTATGTGGCGGTAACGAGGTGGCCCGGGCCTTGTTAAAGACCTCTTTCGTGGTCATAACATGGGGGTACATTAGAGAGATCTGGGGAACTCTGAGCCCGGAGATTCAGTAACTACTGGAGCGAGAGAGGAAACTGCAGTAGACAGTGAAGGAGCCAAAGGGGAAATGGACGGAAAACAAGTCTTTAAACATTCTTTTCCCTAAAGCAGTAACCCTCCCAGAGGCCCAGTCCATGTGGGGGTTATGATGAGTTAGCCAGGGGTACACTAAAAGATGAGGGGATGCTGAGGAGACTGAAATAGGTGGAAGCTGAGTGACTCAGTGTGACTGTCCGGGAACGTTAGCTGTACAGGTTGTGTTTGGTGAGTCACCTGACAGAGAAGACGGCCGTCTAACGTGCTTGCCTCCAATGGTTTGGACAATGGGAAGAAGTCCAGACCCAGTCTTTTAGCTATAGCTCTTGGTCCATCAGGCTGGCATCAGAGACAGAGTCCACCAGCACTGGATGGCTACGAGACATAGAAGGAGAGGTAATGGTAACTTGAGTGAGGGACTTACGGAGAGGGATGTACGGCTCATCAGCGTCCTCTTCTTCGCTGATGAGCCCGGCCTTTTTCTGGACACGCCGCGATGAGATGACCCAAGTTGAGAACAGTGGATACTGTCGTTCCTTGGGAGTCAGATTGGTTCTGCCCAACTACATGGGCATCCTCCATGTGGCCTCCAGATTTTTTACAAACAAAACATATATTAAGAATTTATTTTAGACGTCTCTATCAGACACAGTTTTTCAGCCTCAGGCCACAAACAACAAAACAACTGTGTTTGCAGTGTTTAGGTAGCGTTTTTAAAAATAGCTGGCATTTTGATTATCTTTCATGAAAACAGGTGCATCTGCTTCTGATTTCTGCAAATCAGAAGCTCAAATACATATTTGTATGTTTGGTGTTTCCAACATTCAAAGCCATGTTTTTTCCAGTCGAATTTTATGAGGTTTTGCGGAAATCAAGCACATCAATTTGCATCCATCTGCTCAGACTGAAATGGTAACCTCCTGAATGATAGTCTGCGGTGATCAGTGATCAGCGTGGTGCCGATCTTGCGAATAGGCTCGGTAATCCTCCAGTGACTCCTCAGCCTCAGCACATTCCCATCGCCCCCCCCCTGAGTAACTAGTCACACTGAATCCCGCAGTACAAATTAACATCAACACATCACACCCTCACACTTTCCACTAATGTTATTTGTAGTCCTGGGTAACGTTTCGTTGGAGCGGAACTCAGCTACAAATGAACCCCACTGAATTCCACAACTGTGTCCAACAATTAGATCTGCAGATTGAATTAGTCCAATTTGGCCTTAATGGGCCCACTTAGACTCCCATTCAATACCACAGGCACCTGTAATTTGAGAGTGAGCCATTTGTTGCAAATTACACACTCCAGACCGGCTTGTCTTATTAAACCCACGTTGTATATAGGTAGAGCTATGCATACACACAGAAACACGCAAACACACACACATCTGACTGCAGTGTATAGAAGCAACGACTTGCATAGTGTGGGTGAAGATGTTAATTTGGTGGTTCTGGCAGTGTTTGTTTATACGTGTAATTATATGTGCGCCTTCAGTCTATTTGATTAATGTTGGCATTCAGTCTCCTGTGTGTGTGTGTGTGTGTGCTCACACTCAGGCGCACACGTCAATATGAGTGTCTAATGTGTGCGTGCCTGGTCTCTCCAAGTGTCAGATTAGCAGATTAGAGGGGAGAGTGCCTCTGCTAGCAGACACATAGAGGCGCGGTGGAGGGGGTTGGGGTACTGGGTTAGTCCCATTTGTGCACTGTTCTCTCCCAGTACACCCTTCCTCCCCATTCCACTTTAAACCTCCCTGTCATCCCATTTTTTTTGTCTCTAACTCCTGCCTGCCTTGCTAAGCTTGGAGCTTCCCAAAGGCACTATTCCAGGTTTTTTTATTCCCCTCCTTTTGAGATTTGTTTATCTCTAATCCATCTTCTCTTTCACTGCTTCTCAATATATCATCATATTTGCCCTCATCCTCCTCCTCATCGCCTGCTGCTGTGTTGCTAGTCCTTCACCTCCCCTCTCTTTCTCAGTCTATAACCCTCCCACTCGCTCTTCCTCACAAATAAAAAAGGCACAAAACGGGCAGAATGGCTGCAGACCAGAAAGAGACGAGAAAGAGAGAGAAAGAAAGAATAATCGGCTGAGGTTTTTGGATGAGCTGCAGCCGTGGCGACGCCAGAGCCCAAAATCGCATGCCGTTGGACAGCCCATAAACCCCCTTGCATCCATCTCTCACTCGCTACCTCTTGGCCAATGATTAGTAATTGCAAGCAGGCCTCGGCTAATCTGAATCAAACAGTCGCTTTTTCAGAAGCCTTGGATCGGTTTTGCATTCTCCCACATAATATTGCGGTACAGTGAGCAAGCGGAGAGAGTGAGACCGTCACTGTCCTACAGATAGAAACTACCCCAGTTTATATGGGAATATCATGCTGTAGTGAAATTGAAGCTTTTAGCCCAGAGCCACAACAAATCTGGAAATCTCAGCAGCTCCTCAGTGTGCTGAAAGCTTTATAGAGAATGTGGTCTTGTAAGTGACAGCCGAGAGATCTTCTTTTACAGATATGTGTCTGTAAAGACATGACTGGGGTGCAGTAAACACAGTATTTCTGCCCTAGAAAAGCACATAGTACACACATGAAGAAGTCCTTTTCTGAGTTAATATAACGTGAAAACAACGTATACATGCACTGTGGACAGCCTTAATGAAATGTGCTACATGTGCTACATATAAAGAGTTGGTCAAGCCGTATGTTGAGTTTTAAAGCATGTGTGTCTCTTGATATAAACTCACAATGTAAGAGTTTGGTAAGGGCTATAGCTACGCAGTTCAAATTGCAAAAGAACAAAGGGAAAAGTATGCAGTGTGACAAATGCAGTTTGAATGGTACAAATCTGTTCAGCCACTGTGGAGATATCAGTGTCTAAATAAAAAAAAAAACTGTCTTGCACCAAATTTGAGGACGTAGGTTTCAAGGAATATACAGTCACCGGCCACTTTATTAGGCACACCTGTTCAATTGCTTGTTAACACAAATAGTAACCCAATGGCAGCAACTCAATGCATTTAGGCATCTAGAGGTGGTGAAGACAACTTGCTGAAGTTCAAACCGAGCA
>CAKAOH010005656.1:0-10370 GCA_916701665.1 Sebastiscus tertius | reverse complement strand
ATTAGGTACACCTTGTACCTAATAAAGTGGCCGGTGAGTATATACCATCACAGTAAGCTGTAGGTGGATGGTTTCAACATATTAACCCAAGGGAAACATACATTGAACATTTGATGTAGAGAAAGCATTGTGGCGAACATAAAACCCTTTGAAGGGTCTCCTCAATGTGGCATTTTTTAAGAGGAAATTGAGCTTGGGAAAATAGATACACTCCCGGAGAACTAAGCAGCTGAAGCAGCACTCAGCAGGTAGAGGGCATCACCCGGACCTGGACCTGGAGCAGGACCAGGGCATGTCGTGAGAGATAACCTACAGGCTGCTGATGAGGCGCTGGGTTACAAATGCTAGAGCGAAGGCCTCACACACATTTTTTTTAATGGTTAAATCAGAACACATCCTCTTTAATAAGGTTGTTGCTTTTGCTGCCGAGAAGCTATAGTGACACATTTGAGAGGCTATACAGTAGAAACCAGAGCTTATGTTAAACAGTGTATTTGTGAATTTGACCACTGTCACTCACGTCAGGACTCTCCATCTCTCTGACTTTCGTCACGCATCACACTTTTTTTGTTTCTGTCAATTAAATTTCACTTGCTGCACCTTATTGGCATGAAAGTAAAAAAAACTATTTTGCCGAAGCAAAGCATCAAATTAAAAGATAGACATGAAACCGCTTCTCATTGCATGCATTTATCTGCGTGTGTCAGGTTTTCGGACATTGCTGCGTAATCCGCAACTGAGCATTTATCAGCTTAGAATTAACAATAGTGCAAAAAATGAATTCATAAATCCATTTGAGCAATCAGAAATTATTTCTTTCACGTATTCTCTTTTTTCTGTTTGGCATGCATTATACATGTCATATCCCTTTCTCTGTATTCTACTGTTTTCCTCCTTTGTTCTTCTTCCCATCATCATCTTCTTTGTTCCTGTTACACATGGCCGTATACAGACAGGAGGAGTCTTTGCTACAGTAATCATGTATTCTCCTTCGTGTAGCGAAAAATTATATTTGCCTGACATGCTACAGAGAGATGGTGTTAAGAGCCGATATGATGTTTGCATTCAATATGTAATCTCCATTGTCCTTGGTTTGATCTCACATATATAATGTGTAGATAAACAGGCTGTCACAGAAGTTTTCTACCTTCTGTTGGTGAATTAAGGGTTGACAGTTACCCTTTCTAGGCTTGTAGTGATAAAGGCCATGTGTCCTTGCAGCTGCTCTCTAAATAAGTCCCAAGAGGTAAGAAAAACTGTATTATTATGCATGTAACTCTGCAATAAATACAGTGTTAAAGTGATCCATTTTTGTTGTCAGAGATGTGATGATTCAACTCCATGACTCAATGTTTTGAGGCTGTAGTTTGTGGTGTTGTATTGGACTGTAGGGCTGGGTATTTTGTGATACAAAAATGTCAGTACAATATTTTTGGTACCTTTGGGGTTTCTACAAAGCTCTCTCCATTCCATGCAAAAGTTCATTCTAAAGTTCAGCCGTACCAAATATGGGACTTCTGCAGTCTGAGTTAGCCACATCAAGTGGGCTTTTTCCAAAATCTGCACATGACAACTATGGTATAGTTAAAGTTAAGGAAGATATGTCAAAAAAAAAGAAAAAAAGGGGGAAGTATGGTTAATCTGTACAAGAACTTAAAGGTCCCATATTGTAAAAAGTGAGATTTTCACATCTTTTATATCATAAAGCAGCTTTAAGTTGTATATGAATACTGTGAAAGTATCAAAACGCTGAATCCACAGAGAAAATACACACAGCCCGTATTCAGAAACTGTGCGTTTGAAACAAGCCCGTCAGGATTTCTGTACATTTGTGATGTCACAAATCTACAATATTTAGACAATTCCACAGCTTTAAACATTTTAAATGGGTCCCAGGTTTATTTCCTGTTGCAGTGGATGTGAATGACATCAGCTGACAGGAAGTAAACATGGACCCAAGCTGTTTCCTAGCAACGCAATTCCATTGCCAAAACGGAGCGTTTCAGACAGAGGGTGAATAAGGTATATTCAGACAGACAGTATGAGAAAAATAATGTGTTGTTTGAACATTAAAGCATGTAAACATGTTCAAGTAGAAACCCAAAATACAAGTATGAACCTGAAAAATAGGAAGCATGATATATCCCCTTTAAACTAAATATGGATATTGTGAAAAATCTGACCAGACAGCATCAGATTAGTGCCATGCCAACCTTCTGTGTATGCACAGCCAATGAGTGGTGGCAAAAGGGTTTGGTCACACAGTGCATCAAAAAAATGAAGTCAGTATTTTGTATATATTGGAGCCAAAGGTGAGGTAACAATATCAAGGCCACTGAAAAAAGAAACTGGAATTCAGCACACATAAACACACTAACAAGGTAGTCCGACTGCATTGTACACGCCATGTGGCTCACACTGGTCCCTGCACACAAACCACATGGTGGCATGACATTACGACAACTTCAAATCCTGCACAAGCCGAGAGGTGAACACCAGATGCTCGCACTCTTTCACTGGTGTGGGAAATGTCAGCGGTGCAGATGGCGGAGGTTTTTTTTTTTTTTTATTTCGTGGGGTCCGGTTTGCGACCTGTCCCTGCGGTACGACGCACGACATCTCATCCATAAACATGGCGGTGGGCTGTGGATGTTGTGGTCGGTCTGGCAGTCTGCAGGAAAGATGTCAAGCTACTGTGCAGGCTTTTCATTATTCATAGCAAGGCCGCCCTTTGTTTTCAAGCATCACAGATGTGGAACATAGTAAAAAAAAAAAAATACCCTTCATTTAGCGGCAGTTCTTGTAAATGCAGTCATTATTGCACGAAATGGCCTTTTTTCCATTTTTTTATTAAAGCTTGTCTGCTGTTTCGGAAAGACACAACTGCAATAAAAATATTCAGGGATGACTTTGAGCACAGAGACATTTCCTTTACTTTCTTCGACTGCTCTTTGTTCTCACACAGCTGAGGAGGGGGAGAGGCTGTTGTGCACATGCATGTACATGAATACGCATAGGTAGAGATGCAATAAAACAGGGCATGCTAAGACTGTCACAATCACACAAATGTAAAGTTACAGAAGGTGTGGGGTAAATCAAAAGGTGGCTAAACTGGTGGCTGACTCAGACTCGCCCATCTACCTCCATTTAAAATATCAATGCAACAACATTGAAATAGTATATATGCCACAACTCTCTGTCTTTACAGAAACGGATTAGTAGGATGTTCATGCAATCCGTTGGGTGTTTGGAAGCCAGTTCTTGGTTCTTCTTATGTATAAGTTCTTTTTTTCCATAATGTTCGATGCCTGTTTCTACGATTCTAACAGACGTGCAGTCGTATGTTGTGTCTCAGATACTTTACTGAGGCTAAAACTGAGGCTCCGGTTGAGAGCAAAATTGAAGAACAATATTACCACTCTAACCATATATACATACATGAACAATTTGGCCACTTATAATGTCCAGGGATTCTAATATCTGAAAATACCTTAACAAAATATTATTGGGCAGCCCAGCTTAGATTGGTTTAGATTTCTTTTTAGATATATTTTGTATTTTTGACTAAATGGTTCCCAATTATTTCATACTTTTTCAACTGACACTGTTTAAGAGATAGTGAAACAATTCCTGAGGACTACTTCTCTCCTCATTTAAATGTGAAATATATATTTTTTTGGTTCTTTTACAGTATATTTATTTGTTTTTCCTGTATGTTCGAGGACAAATGTCACTATTTATCCCTATTTTTATTTATTTTTTTGAATGGGAAAAATATATAGACGTTGAGAAGATGTTGAAATCCATGGATTGCCCCCTTCGGCATGTATGCCTGTGTTGTGTCTCTGAACAGATGTCTGTATTGCTCGATTGCACTTGATAAAGGAAATAAAACAAATAATAAAAAAAAGAAATACTATATGCCATGTCTGCTTTTCAAACTCTAATTTGGTGCGAATGGTCTGAGGGCTATTAGCTGCTAATGCTAAAAGAGGAATATAATGATATAACGTCGTAGAATATAATGCGGTGAAGCAAAACATTGAAACTGGACTTGGGTTGTTTTTTCTTTTTGCCTTGTATTGTAATGCCAGTATGTATAGTACAGGTAGCCATCTTGATGGACCACTAACCTGGCATTTCTTCTTAGAGCCAATGCATTCAACGGGGGTTACATCACCCCCTGGCCAAAGCTTGGTTTACAACGCACCTCATATGGTTTGCTTAATGATGCAGCACCTTGCTTACTTTACAGACTTGGCCCCGGAACAAACGCTGCAAGGTTTGAAAGGCCTTTCAGTCACTGCTGAGGGCTCTTTTTTTTTCATTGCAGTTTGACGGACAGCGGTGTCACAGTACATTTGCGTCCCTCAATGGGTGAAGGAGCCAGGGTGTTTCTACTTGTGTAGACTTTAACACTTGCTCTGACCTCATTCTATAGCTGGGTGGCCTCGGCCTGAATAGGACAATACAAAGAGGATGGAACGTAGAGAAGGCCAGCAGGAGGAAAGAAGACGAACGAATTCTAGTTGTGTGCAGAGTTTCCAAGAGTGCTTACAGTAGCACAATGAGTTCCTGACTTCATTTGTGTGTGTGTTTTCGTGCACAAGGGCACAGTTATGGTTACGTGCTGCTGCAATGTGTGTGTTAAAGCCTGCACCCACATCACACTCCATTCCTCTCCCTCCTTAGAGGCTAAATGAAGTGTGACAGGGCATTAATGTAGGACCATAGCTCTTGGTCTCTCTGCGAGGGAGATGGAGGCGAAGGTGGCTTGGGGGGGTTGAATGGAAAGTGTGTGTCTGTCTATGTGTGGGTGGGAGGGTTTGATTAGTAGCAAGAAGGTGCTGATGGATTGTGACAGTGGCCAGGGTGTGGGTCTGTGGCTAAACACCTTTCTTTCCAGACCTGGCTGGAGGTGAGGGGGATTGGAGAAACATCCCAGACACCAAAGAGGCCTGAAAGCTAAAAACACCAAACCTCAAAACTCATACCTTAACGGGTTTTTGTTTGTGGGAGTTTTTCCTTATTCAAATTCAGGGTCTAATGGCACACAAAGAGTGAAGTGAACTTAACGCGTGGCGCGATTACATCCAAAGTCAATGCGAAGAGGCGAATGGACGCAAATTTGCGCTGGGCGGCGCGAACGAAGCGATCGCGTAAAATTCGTGTCATTCGCGTATTCACGGGACTTGAAATATTTCAACTCGAGCAAGAAATGTGCGTGACGCTGTGTGGTGAAAGCCTCTCAGCGTTGAGATTGTCCTCCTGTCGTCTCTGACGTTCAATCAGAAATGGAGGAAAGAAATCTTGTATCCGTCTGTGGTCACCCAGAGCTACGATAGTACATCATATCTGTACAGAGACCGGACCAAATGGATGTGTATAAACCACAGACTGTCTATAGTAGATACAACAATGTCACTATCGTATTTATGTCTAGATGACTTTATGTTGAGTGTTGATGGAGCAGCTGCAAAGCCTGGCACTGATCCATTCAAACTTCATTCAGGAAACAAGCAAGTCTAGCACCAATGATACCGGCGGTCCAAAAGCGAGGCGGAAATTCGCTTCGCTCTTGGTGTGAATGCGGATTAAGTATAGAGGTTGTCTTATACTATACAGATTGTTAAGCCCTTTAAGGCAAATTTGGGATTTTGGGCTACATAAATGAAATTGTGGGTGCTGAAATTTATCAATATAGTACTGACACTTATTTTTTTCCATTTCAAGCACTGGGTTTGTGTATGGAAAACAACACAAACACACACTTGGTACAGAAAGCGCTGTCTCAACTGCATTTTGTGCTGATAATGAAACGTGGGTTTGTTCCCATAATGACTAACAGCGGTAGCTGCCTCTATCAGCAAACAGTCCTGAGGTACAACTCCAAACTCCACAACACAGCCAGTGTGCTCCCATCAGGGAAACAGCCGCTGCCTATTTCACCCCCATTTTCATTTTGCTGTTGTTGTAAACTGTCAGCAATGCATCGTGAAAACTCCAGTCTGCTCACAAATTAAACATTGTTCCCTGATGTGTGACACTGTCAAAACTTTTCCCCAACTTCAGAAAGACCTCCATTCCAGTCCTCTGGTGAGAAGCGAGCTGTGGCGTTTCCTCTAAAGTGAATACCTTCAGGCTGTATGTTGAAGTTTACGCCATTAGGGCTGTGTATTAACAAAAATCTGGCGATACGATACGTGTCATGATACAAGGTTTGTGATTCAATATATGACGATATATTGCGATACTGTAAGCAATGTGATATATTGCGATTTTTTTTAAAATCAAATTTTAGGAAAACTGTCATAGTATAAAGAACAAACCGCCTTTTTTATGCAATCAGAACAGTGGGATCTGCGTTTATCACAGTCCATGTAACATTAACAATAATCGATGCAGCATCACAAAGCATAATATCCCAATATTCAATATTTTCTTACACCCCTACTCCCCATTCAATTCAGAATAAAAAGACACTGGCATTTGAATCTGGGAAGCATGTGTGAGGTACAGATACAAGCCCTGACAGGCAGAAAGAAAGAGTTTTATTCTTTATTATTATATTGTAACAACCTCGCTAACCCCAATTAATGTTTCTCCCATAAGAGACGACGTCGGAGAGACAGACTGAGATGATCTCATGAGGGGGAGATGAGCTCAGCGTTGACACATCGCGTCTCGCTTCAGCTGACTAGTAATGAAGCGTCATGGCCAGAAAGCACCAAACTCAATTTGCCATGTTAATGCTCCGTTTGGTTGCGCCGAGTAATGTATTTACACAGCCCTCTGGTCTCGGCACCTCGGCCTGTTAGAGTGGACGCTAAGTATGGTGCTTTCAGGTTATAAAAGAATAAACACCAGAAAACAATTTGACATAGAAATGAGACAATCTAGATGATTCCTAATGTCTAATTAGAATCAATTCAGGGCAAGCGCTTCCCATCTACAACTGGTATTTATCTACAATCAATATGTAATCAATCAAGCTTCATATCCAGAGATCAGTGTAAACCTAGCTTGGAGGATCTTTGGGATGGAGTACAGATGATATATTGTATTTTCAATCCAACCGAGGTTTGCTCTATTTAAACTGTTGATGTTGATAAGCTATTTTTATTCAGTTTTGTAATTTCCATAATATTTCCCTCTGGCTTTGGCTGGTGGTATTGTAATAACCTTGTTCATTTCCAAGGGAGTGCACACTGCCCTGTGAAATAACATCAACGCTACCTAATGATAAGTTGCAGTAAGAGCGCGCAGTCTCCTCGATGAGTCAGCGGAATTGGAAACCTGCTCGATAACAAACCAAATAACATTTGCCATTTCTTTACACATTTACACATGAGGGTTTTGGGCTTGAACCCCAGTTGTTGGGAACAGGGAAAAACACTGTGTATAACAATGTACGTGGATAAATAATGTATCTCCCTCAAGTAATTAGAGCGGCTCC
The DNA here is from genome assembly GCA_916701665.1 of Sebastiscus tertius. NCBI lineage: Eukaryota > Metazoa > Chordata > Actinopteri > Perciformes > Sebastidae > Sebastiscus > Sebastiscus tertius. The sequence continues at coordinate 2,914 of CAKAOH010005656.1, read as the reverse complement.
CCAAATACATTTACCCAAATTACACCCTGAGAGTATTTCCACTGTGTTTAATGTTGCATTCATTACTCGTTACGCTCTGCTCCACTTACCCAAGTCATCTTTAACTCTCATTTTACAAAACAATCTCAGGCATTGCTCAATTGTTAACAGTTGGGATTCGTTAATGACGTTTGGTTTCCGACTTTGTTTTGTTGAGTGCGGTGTGCAAAGTGTGCTTACAGGTATGAGGCGAAGGGACGAGAGAGCTGGCAATGGACATTTATGACAGAGCAAAAAATAAAAAAAATGGCAAACAGCAATGTTAGGAAAGGGTGGGTGGGTGGGGGGATTATGATAATGCCGAGGCAACAGCTGTTCAGCTGTGGCGAGCAGCTGTATCCACTGAACAGGATGAAGCCTGAGCCAGGACAGGAGCCCCTGTCCATGCTACCGTTACATTAAAGGTAGCCAGGACAGACGCACAAAGAAAACAGAGCTGCATGCAAATGTGTGTTGAAAGTAAACAGGGTGATAATTGAATATATTAATCTCAGATGCATTATAATAACGTCAAGGAAGCTCTGCGTATACGGGTCAAATCTCAATACTCTTATAAAAAGGGAGAACTAATTTTACCCATAAAAGATAATTTTAGTAATCAAGGGGAGTTCTATAATCAGCCTGGGAAAACAGTTGTATAATGTCTAATGTGGCCCTGCAGGAGCTTTGTCATGTTTGACAAAAATAACCCCCTGATGATGTCATAGTGATGTCATCAGGGTTATGTTGGCTTAAACTTGGATACTTCAACTTTTTAACAGAGAAACTAGCATACAAAATGGGGAAAGATGTAGGCGTATACCATACCAGAAAATCTCTGCTGCATTGATTTTGATTATTTTATTTTAAATATGTCTCCTGTGAATAAAACTGTATGGAATTGCAATAATAAATCACAGAAAAAAACAGTTCCTTTTATATTTTATAGTTTTCTTTATTAAGTTAGTAGGATAGAACTGCATTTTCTAAAAGACATGGTTGGATAGACACACTTAAGTTTAGCTAAAAGCTAAATTGTTCTTCTTTTCTTCGCTTTCTTACAATTGAAAAATCGGTTTTTGACTGCCAGTATTTTATATTTTATTTAATCAACAATGTGTCTACACAGTCCGTTTCTCAAAATCATCTTTTATGCACACAACCCTCAAGTCTATTGTTTCCTACTGAAGATGTAAATCTGTAAAAACAGCTCTTAATATTATATCATCTTTAAAACAGGCTCAGAGATACAGCCCTTGGCTAAACAGACAATAGCTGTACTAGAAGGATCAATGCATGATATATATTTCATCTTGCATGAAATATATCAGCTTATTCATGACAAAAATAAATCTTTATCCAGCTAAATATTATAACCAGCTTATTAAACTTGTTTATTTAACTATAACATTTGCATATTCAACTTTGCTAAGAGGCTAGAATCCATTTGAAACTTCATAGAGTAGATTTTTTTTTTTTTAACAGAATAAGTATGGGTACATTTTTACTCATCTCTGTTTTAATAATCATGAAATGATGCCCACGGATGAAAGTATGAATGACCACAACGTCCTAGATTATATGTTTTACTCTTGAAGGAAAAAGTGAGAGTTTCCATTTTTTTTATACCCGTGTTTATTCTGTCTTTTTCTTTACTGGAAAAAAATACGATATAATGATGTCATGGTGTAACCAGATGTAAACAGACAGAAACGGTTTCAGGCAAAGTAAACGAAGATCCTTCAGTTCACCAAGGTGGTGTCTTACCATAGTATTACCATAGTTCCACTTGTGCCTCTCTCTCCACCCCATTTATATTTTCTCATCTAACATTCCTGTCTGGAAAGATTTTATTGAGGCTATAGGAACACAATAGAACATCTGTCCAGCTGAAAGCCATCCATCTACTTAGTCCACCTTTCTTCTTGTGATTCTTGTGACTTTCAGATGGGAAAATGCCGGTGTCTGTTAGTCAGCAGAGGCGTCAGTGTTTCATTCTGCAACAGCCTGCATGAAAGAGATAGAAACATTACAGATCGTAAATCTATTTCTGTATTCAATGGCATCTACTTTCTGATGCTTCTGAGTCTCTTCAGCATATGTTGGTACTCTCAAGATTATAGGAACAGTTTACCCTCAGTTTGTCACTATCTAGTTGTTTTGGTAAGATCTCTCACTCTCATCTCTCATCTGCAACCGCTTATCCCGTTAGGGGTCACGGGGGGGCTGGATCCCAGCCGACATTGGGCGAAGGCGGGGTACACCCTGGACAGGTCGCCAGTCCATCGCAGGGCTGACACACATAGAGACAGGCAACCATTCCCGCTCACATTCACACCTACGGGCAATTTAGAGTCAATGCATGTCTTTGGACTGTGGGAGGAAACCGGAGTACCCGGAGAAAACACGCTACGCTAACACAGGGAGAACATGCAAACTCCACACAGAAGGGCCCCAAGCCGGATTCGAACCTGCAACCCTCTAGCTGCGAGGCGCCAGTGCTAACCACTGTACCACCGTGCTTGGTGGTTTGGTGAGATAAATAATGTGATCTAAATTAGAAGGATGTTGACATCCAAAAGCCAGACTCAAGAAATTTCTTCATTTAAAGGAACAGTGTGTAACAAAGACGGGGATCTATTGGCAGAAATGGAATATCATATTAACCCTCCTATTGTCTTCCCGTCGACCATGCAACTTTTAAGACAAAAGTGACCCGGTCTGATTTGACTGTTTATAAAGCATACAGTATAAACTATCACCCAATTCTGTGTTACACCTTTTTTGGCTAACTTCATTCCTAATTATTAAGTTTTACACTTTTTTGGGGGGAAATTAAGGTTAATAAACCTAATTTCCGTGAAATTATATCTATTTTTTTAGTAAAAAAAAGCAG
>CAKAOH010005651.1:0-33856 GCA_916701665.1 Sebastiscus tertius | reverse complement strand
CCCCTTTTTTATTTAATTTTATGTGTGTGTAGAATTAAATAAAAAAGGGGGGAAAAGAAGGTATATATATTTATTTATATATTTATGTGTATGTACATATGTATATTATATATATTTTATTTTATTTTATTTATTATTGTTTATTTATATATTTTATATTATTTACTTTGTTTATTTATATATTCTATATTATTTATTTTGTTTTATAACAAGGGTAATCAGGCATAATGATGGGATAATGGCATCTTAAACACTAAAACCTACATAGAAATATTCCTCGAGATCTCAGTCCACGCTCGTCCGTAGAGATCACTCCTCAGGGCCTGGGCCCCGTTATCTCCAGTGTAGACCAGAAAGCGGTCCTTGATGTGAAAAGCAATTTGCTTTAATTTAGGTAATATTACATATAGTTTTTTGTAGTTTCATGGTGTGTACAGCAAACGTGAACAGCTTCAGTGCTCCAGTTTGCCATTAATTATACACGTTAAAATGTTTAGATCTTGCCAATAAAATTAGGACAGTTGCCAAGTTTAATCCATTAGTTTATAACAATTACAGTAGAGGAGTGACTAAGCTTCTGCATTTGGGAAACAACATGAATGAACAGATTTTGTGTTGCCAGGAATTGGAATAAATTACCTTTGCACCTAAAAAAAAAAACAGTAACCATCACAGAGGAAATGTAAGGTACAATCAAAATTATAACTTAATTTTTATCATTTCTTTGCTGTTGGACTGAGTGATTTAATTGATAATGAAGGTATTTATTGATTTGTGCATGTTTATTGACATATTTTAGACTTTGTATAATCTGACATTTTGTAGTCGTGTGTGATGTAACGTCCTTTTTATAAGGTTGAATAAACTTAACTAAAAATAAAAAGATTAGGCCAAAAAGGACCAAACAAAACTACCAGGGCCTGGGGTGGATTAATGCACCGGCTGGCCTAGTCTGCAGCCGAGGCCCCACGTTTGCAAAGGCCCCGGATTGGCCAGATTATTTTTAATTATTTAAATATACTACAGAGAAATAAAAAACCTCGACCCCATTGGCCCATTAGAAACATAAAAAAAATATATTAAGCAGCTGATTGTTTAGATGTGGACCATGCTCCTCGAGTGTGTGCACGCTTTTACACATCGCACTAAATCATTTTTTTTGTAGTAACGTTAACGCATATATACACTCACCGGCCACTTTATTAGGCACACCTGTTCGATTGCTTGTTAACACAAGTAGCTAATCAGGCAATCACATGGCAGCAACTCAATGCATTTAGGCATCTAGACATGGTGAAGACGACTTGCTGAAGTTCAAACCGATCATCAGAATAGGGAAGAAAGAGGATTTAAGTGACTTTGAACGTGGCATGGTTGTTGGTGCCAGACGGGCTGGTCTGAGTATTTCAAAAACTGCTGATCTACTGGGATTTTCACACACAACCATCTCTAGGGTTTACAGAGAATGGTCCCAACAAGAGAACATATCCAGTGAGCGGCAGTTGTGTGGACGGAAATGCCTTGTTGATGTCGGAGGTCAGAGGAGAATGGGCAGAGTGGTTGGAGATGATAGAAAGGCAACAGTAACTCAATTAACCACTCGTTACAACCAAGGTATGCAGAATACCATCTTTGAACGCACAACACGTCCAACCTTGAAGCAGATGGGCTACAGCAGCAGAAGACCACCGGTACTAGCAAGGTGTACCTAATAAAGTGGCCAGTGAGTGTGTATATGAAGGGGGGGGCCACACAGAGTAGCCCAGGGGTCCCTAACCACCTTAAGCCGCCAGTGACTAGCGCATCAATCTGTGGAAAAAACAGTGACGAGTTGTGAAATAATGTGCATCATCATTTATTTCAGTTCAAAATCCTAGCTTCCAAAACAGGTATGTGGTTAAAGGAAATCATTTCCTGTACAGTTAAGGTCAGCAAGGTCATGTTAGGTACAGTGCCGTTTGAAAGAGACCGTCTTGACGTGAGATGTCAGTGGTTCTGGAGAGCAGACGTTTAATGGTGTGCTCCTACGATGGTGTTTCTGGTGGTCATGCTACATTCTCTCATGTTCCTTCCGTTTCGCCTAAAAAAAGAGGGTAATTTGTCCACGAGGCGCTTTAGGAGGTTCTGGACTTGAGGCCATGCACACACAAGAAGTAAATTCAGTCTACTGAAGTCAGCAGGGAACATGTGACTAGAAAGGAACAACTGAACATACTGTATTTTGGTAAACCACTGCTTAATCTTCCTACTGTACTCAAAAGGAAGCTGACATTTAGGATTAGTTTACGTTAAGCTACATCCTTAATGGATTTATTCCCAGTTCTGAACTTTGTCTACAAGCACAAACATGTGCATCCGTTAGCTCCGGGATACATTATGTGGACTCAAGTTCATCATTGTCACAGTCTTGAAAATGAAAACTTGGGGCTAGCTAGCAGTTTTATCACCCCCCCACTCTCCCAAATGTATTGCCCTCCCCTCTCCCTAAAATCATAAGTCTTTAATGGAGCCAACATTACAGAGTATTACAAAACAAAATGAGAACCGGAAAGGAAAATGATCGATGACTATGCACCTCGCTGGTAAACCCGTTGGTGTTCTCGCAGCACTATAATGCATCAACTAACTCTTGTTAAATATATGTATATATTTTGATATATATATACACAAACAAACTCATGAGAAAAAAAAACTTAAAAGGTCTTAACTTTATTATATTTTGTTTTTAGAACCATGATAATGGTTTGAGACAAAAAGGGGGTAAATGCGAATAAAAATCAAATCAGGTCTTTTTTTTTTTTTTTTTCCATTCAAATGTTTTTTTTTGTTGTTGATAGTAGTGACACTGGATTCAGGCGACTTGGGCAGCTCTCTTAAATGACGGTTAGCAGGCCAGACGTTGGTGACATGTTGTCCTCAGATGGGCCGTCCGCCCTGTTTCTCTCTCATCCAGGTGTGGATCCTCTCCTTCAGCTCGGGGACTGTAGAATTAACAACAGATTGTGAGAAACTGACAACAGGCAGTGATTTAATTTGACATCTTGGTGTCCTGAAATCACCTGCCTATCTAAAACTAGATGATTGCTTTGCTCTTGCCTTCTTTGAACAGAACTTTATATGTAATTACTGGTGGAAAGGCATCATGGTGGGCAACGAGTATAGAAGCAAAGAGATGAAACTCTGGTGTCTGCTGCCATTTTGGACTGAAAACACTTATGATTTGAATATTTTATTGTTCAACACAGGGCATTTCGTTAGAGAAATTAAATATGACAATAGAATAGAATTAATTTTGTTTTACTTTTGTACGGCACTTTGGAGGCGGACGTTTTACTGGCATCCGTTAGTCGCTTTCAATCCAAAATGGCAGAGGCGTTGCAATGGAACGAACAACTGACTTTCATTCCTTGGCAATATACAGTACGTTCTTTGTGGCGGGGTTTACCTGACTCCAGCATGCTCTCTGTGAGCGGCTGCCTGTTGAAGGGATCAGTTGGGGAGTTGAGCAGGTGACGCAGGATGATGGATCGGTCCATGATGTTCCCAGAAGGCAGGATCACAGGGTCGGTCATCAGTGTGTCCATCAGAGGGTCTGTTACAACAAAGTCACAGGAACATTTTACACTCGAAACAAGCTTCAACAGAGTTTTACCAGCATCACCAGCACTGGCATCTTTCTGTCATCACAGTGGAAGCTAGTGTCATCATATCCCAAAGAGGCAAAACAAACATCATAGCCTGCTCAACAGGCTGCCCCTTGTGTTTGGAGAAGGGTTAGTATTGTGTTGTGTGCATACATCTGCAACAGAGGTAAACTACTAGCTAATCTACTCTCTCAGAGCCGGTGCGTAGAGTGTGTTTGTACGTGGGAAGTGAGTGGTGAAGTAAGAGAGAGAGCGGTGGCGACAGGATCGAGTAACATTATCGACCCCGGCCCAAGCAGGGAAAGTTAACAGAGTTTAGTTTGTCCGCTCTGACTACTGTAGAAACATGGCGGTTGCAACATGGCAGACTCATGGAGAGGGAACCTGCTCCCTATGTAGATATAAACGGCTCATTCTAAGGTAACAAAAACACAATGATTCTTATTTTCAGTTGATTGTACACTAAAGAAAACACTTATTAATATTATATTCCATTTCTGCCATTAGATCATTGTTACACACTGATCCTATAAGAATTAATAAATAAAATAAAACTAAGCAAAAAAGTTTTGTGTGAGAAAAATGTAACTAAATTCAATATGATCACCAAGTAAGGCACGACTTCATCAGACTTTTGTGACATGTTGAACCTCAGCTGCTGAAAAATTGTGCATTTTATATGACAGCAATATTGCTGCACCTATCAAAACACCAGTAAAGAAAAGAATCCAATAAATACTCAATGAGAGCTTTCAATAAAGCGTGCCCCGTACTGAAATGTCACAAGGCTGTTACAGTAGGACTCCTGCGTTACAAAAATAAAACCTGGCGTGGGAGATTTTAACCACAGAGAAAGACGATACTCAGGCCTCCTGTATGGCACACTCCCCGTCAACTGTGGTGGGTTGGCTGGCATATCTGGGAATCAAAGGAGGTATGTGGGCCACGTTCTCTTCCTAGATTATATTAAGTCTGTGGTTATAGGATAGCCTTGCTCTAAGCTGTCTATATGACCTCTATGAGCTGCAAAAGCCCCGGCAAATGTCTGGTATTCAACAGCAAGAGAGGCTGTTGATGATCCCGTCTGTCTGCACCGTCTGACCTGAGGTCACACCAGATTTCTAAGGAAAGCCCCGTTTCCACCAACAAGTTCCTGGTAAGTTTAGTCCCGGGACTACTTTACAAGGAACTAAAAGGTTCCTTCAGCCCATTGTTGTCTGCATTTCCATAGCGGTCTTAAAACCTGCGAAGACTAAGCAAATTAGTCCATCGATGTATGGAAAAGCATCATGACATGGGACGAGGGCTGCTGGTGGTCGCAACGGTAAACAGTGTCCGTCCGTTTCAGCTAAAAAAATGCCTTAGTAAAAAATATGTTGGGTTTTATCTCACTTCAGTGACATTTACAGCTGCGTAGTGTTTACTGATGCACGTTGGATGTAATGAATGAAATGCAGAGGGAAATGAAACTAAGAGCGTACTAAGGGCCAAAAGATCCAATGAACATGTAGGTAAGGTCATTTTAAATTTAAACATCACACATTTTACTTAAGAAGATGCTTCTTACCTCTACTGGATACACAGAGCTAATAGTTGCAGGTATGCTGCTTAAGAACACTGTGGACAAACACACACACACACATATATATATACACACCTTTGAACTCGTCAGGTGCGTCACTGTAGTCCATCTCAGATTGGGAGTTCTTGGCGACTATTTCCTCCACCTTGTCCGATAGCAGCTTGAATTTTTCAATGGCGATAGAGGACTTGATACCGGCCTTCCTCATCTTTGAGATCACCTCTTCAAAGAGCTCACGGCTGTACGACCGCTGCACAAACAGGGCAAAAAGGAGGGAACATTTATCAAGGAAGCTGCAAGAGAAGAACGTCTTTGAGGTGATGAGTATTCAGAACCTAAACTGTGTGTTACTGTCTTTATATTTAGGACTTTTCATAGGTTGTGACACTGTATGCAACAAGCAGCATCTGGTTTCCCACACTATATTACAATAGAGTAATTCATGCTGATGTCTTTAAGGCAATACGACCGTGCCTGTGATGATCTACCACAATTGCCTGCAGCTTTTTCCTCATGGCGTCACATTTTCTTCATCACAACAAACTCCTGCTTGTGTTTTGTCTTTGAGTAAAACTACTGGATTTGTGATTATCTGTAAAGTGCCAACCTGGTCATCTGCAATTGCTTTAGCAAAGCGGGCACAGTCCAGCTGCAGGTAGATGTCGGTCAGCTGGTCTAAGAGCTTCTTGGGCTCAAAGCCATACTTCTCGGGGTTCTCCACCTTCAGGTCCCGACACTTCGGCCCGCAGAGCTGCTGGAGGTTAAAGTTTAGCATGGCAGCTAAACGAGGCCCCAGCTCCTGTGTGACAAAGAACACGGCACTGTTTAGAATAGAGCCTCCCTGAACATATCAAGTTTAAATGTGACTATTTTTCAAAATGTCCAGCGGGGGCAGCGACACTCACCGGCCTGAGGAAAGGCTTCTGGACCTGCTTGGTGAGGATGTGGAACATTTCAACTGTCTCCGTGGCCAGAGCCAGATAGGAGCGAGACACCCGCTCGTCCTGAGTCAGCTGGGACTGGCGGCTCTGCTGCTGCTCCTGAAAGTTTGCAGGTAAACACAAACAATATTATTCTAATCTATTCTGCAGCTGTTACCTTCAAGGCTCGGCACTAATATGAGTGAGGTGATGATACGCAGCAGCTCATAAAATAACCACTTTGCTGCTTCAATTTTTATCTCTTCCTTTTGGAGAGTTAGCACTGTGATTCCTTACTGCTTTTTATTACCTAAATTCTGTGCTTTATTGCTGAAATAAATTAAGGTGTTGTCCGAATGCATGTAATACATGGTAAATAAATGCAAGAAGTGCTCGAAGGGGGGACGGTACTCACCGGTACGCAGGTGACTTCTACATTTTACTCTTGATATCTCATAAGCTGCCGGTACTCTACCAGCGTTTTTCCACTGCGCCAACAAATGAGCATAAAAATAATGTGGAGAGCATCTGGATGAGCCGATGCACGCCACAGGGGGGCAAGAACGATGGTGCTGGGGTAGGGCTTGTATTACTGACAACGAGGGTGGTATGATTTATTGATCATGAATGAACTGTTAATTTTCTGAATCTCCTCTTCTGATTTATAGAATATAATTTTACAGGACAAACATTGCCAGAAGAATTTCATGCTCAGACAAAGGCTGTGATATATGTGCAAATAATAAAATAGTAATTAAACTATAGCAAGTTTTCTCTTAAAGTATTATCTATAGAATAATAATGGTCTAAAATTAAGTAAAATTGCATAGTTTAAAGTCAAAAACCTAGTACCTAGTATCTTTTATTCACTGTAGAAATGCAGAATGTAATGATGATTTGCTGATACCGACAGATACACACGTAAATAAGGGAAGTAGTGGCACTTATTTTTTTCCCCCTTCAAGCACTTCATTCCAGACTCTATGAGGCTGAGCACTGACCCTGGGCAGCTGTTCCCACTGCTCCTTATTCTTCATCTCTTCTTGAACCTCGTGGATCCGCTTCAGGGACTCGAGGCTCTCGTCTAACAAGAAGGTGGTGTCATTAATCAGCATGTTGATGTAGCGCACAAACTGCTTGCCGGAGCTAGAGGGGAGTAAGCATGAAAGAAGATGGAAAAGTAGGTCAGGTTAGGATTGATCCAAGTCAGACAGCTACAGACTCAAACCGAAAAATGGTGTCATTTTTTTTTTTTTTTTTTTTTTTACATGTTTGTCAAACTCACTTGAACTCCTCCATGAAGGTGCCGTGGTGGGCGAGGTTCTGCCAGAGACTCTTGAAGATAGTGCTGATATGGTACCGTATAGTGAACTTATCGTAGAACTCGCTGGTGGCGCCGGTATGCTCCACATCTGACCAGGGGGGACAGGTTGTTTTAGTTTAAAAGGAAGGGATGAAGAATCTACACTATATCCCACTCACTACAACATCCGCTTTGAATTACACAGAACTCACCAGTGTAGAACTTCATGAGGGCGGGAACCAGCTGTTTGACAGACAACGGGTGGTTCTCCATCATCTCGGAGAATCGCTGAGTACGAGGCTGTACAGCGGGGTTGGTGACGAACAGCACCTCCACCAGCTTGGCGATAAGGTAGGGGTTCCTGATGTAGTTCTGGCTGCAGATAAACACCACCAAGAAGGTGACAATGTCCTGGACACACGGCTCATATAAAACCTGGGGAGAATACCTGGAAGAAGAGAGGAAAAGGAGGAGGAAGGGATGATTTATAGCACAAAGAACTGTCACATTTTTTGTAATGATAAATGTATTGCTTTGTATCCCAATTTTCTTTGACATTTAAAGTCCCCATGAACGAAAGTTAGAGCGTCTCTAACTGCCGTACTGTGACGTATCTCACAGTGAAACCGAATATTTAAGCGGTGTACACTTACAAGAGGGATTTAAATCAATTTGGTAAAATTTCCCTTGAACGAATTAGACCTCAGCCACATTGTTTTGGAAATGAAAACAGCGTTTTTGCCCAATGATATCCAAAAACACATCTCTTCCTGTCTCTATCCATATTGCTCAGTTAGCTACTTCAACTAAAAGAACGTATATTGAGTCGATCCACAAACGATTGGCTAGCTAGTCGCCCAAGTAAACGTCCCCAAGTGCAGGATGAGTCATCAAACCTATGAAACCGTTTACAGGAAGAGAAAAGACGGATTTTGATCAGATTTTGATGTAAAAATACTCAGATACTGACTAATAAGAGGTAAATGAACAATTAAAAGGAACACAAGATTAAAACCGGGCAAATGTATTTTTCATTTCATGGGGAGATTAATATCTATATTTTTCTTGTATCATAATGTCCTTTCTTTTAAACAGACACGTTACAGTGTGAACATTTTATTAAACTTACTGCACGACAAAAAGCAGAAACTCGGCCACATCTTCAATGTAGAACTCGGGCAGAGCAGCGAAGCTTTTGGGAATCTCGGGGTGCAGCGGCAGGTTAATGCTGCGTAAGGAATAAAGAAACAAACATCTTGATTTATAATACTCTTGACGTGAAACACAGCTTGAAAGATAGAAAACCTCCATCTGTTCCTTTTACGTCAATACCACAACAAAACAGTAACATGGTCCGTCAGCGTCAGCGGGAGACTCACTTGGGGTAGGCAGGATCCACCATGCGGAGAATGAGCTGGATGACTGTGCTGTAGAACTGCAGACATCTGCGGAGCAGGTTCTCATCCAGAAGGCCCACGTCAGCACAAGCTTTGGCTCGCACCAGTTTCTGACAGGACAAAAGTCACACACCATGAGGATCGCATCTCTGTAAATATGCTGTCGTAGAATCCTGCGTGTTTCAGCATTTCAGGATAGTCCAGGGTCCTCTAATGTCCAAATACAGTAAACTGAGCGTTTTTGTAGGTCTGCACCTTTAAATCAGTGTTCAACAGGAGTCTATTGGTACACAAAATACACTGTCCGGTATGTACTTTGGTTTTGGGGTCACTGTTCGGTACCTTTTCAGTACAATAAGGAAAAAAAAATATTTTTTTTTATTGGCCATAATTCTAACTTTAACAGTTAAGGCACTCAAAAACTGACATATTGTCAATAAAAGATAAATAAATATCATTCATTCATTATCTGTAACCGCTTATCCCATTCAGGGTCGTTGGGGGGCTGGAGCCGATCCCGCTGACATTGGGCGAAGGCGGGGTACACCCTGGACAGGTCTCCAGACTATCACAGGGCTGACACACAGAGACAGACAACCATTCACACTTTTTAGAGTAAACAATTAACCTAACCTGCATGTCTTGCAGGCACATAGTAACAGGGCTTAAAACATTTTGACCACATGCTTTAATTCTGTATCGTCTACAATCAAGTGTGGTCGCATACGCAGGGATAAACACTATCATTAGTTACTTTGGCACGGTCTGGATCTACAGTGGAAGGCTGCCTGAACGCTGTGGGGAGAAAGACTCGCCGTCCAGTCTGTCAACATTCTGGTGATGCCGTTGCAAATTAAATGTTTGAAGTGTTACCACAGACATACCCGACTTCAGTTTAACAGTGACGGTATACAGTTTGACACAAATCACTGCCCACTGAGCTCGACTAACCCGTCTAACCAGGCTAAACAATTAGCTCGAAACTGAGCTGACAACAACTGGTGCGTGGCCAAAACTTTGCCTGTAAAACTCATGCTCAAAAATTTCTGTTCCGTGTGTGCGAGTGGTAGATATGAACAGCTGTTTGGGTAACAAGGCGTACCAAAAGGACGTCGCAGCCCGAACCGAGCGTCCTGTACCGAACGGATCAATACAATTACACGTACCATTACACCCCTCGTGTTAATCAATCAATCAAGGAATCAAATCATCTACAAGGATGTTAAACTCACCTTGAGCTGAGTTTTGCATCGCTTGAGCATCTCTCTGTGTCGACTAGCCAGGGGAGAATCTTTCCATTGGCTTTCACTGTTCTTCAGCTCCTCTACAGTCCTAGCATGGGGGGAAAAAAACACCATTAAAACACACATAGATGGAGCGTGCTATAAATACATGTGTGTGTACTTTTACAGTGATGTTGATCAAATCAAATAAATAAATACCTGTTCAGTTCGCGGATGGCTCGCAACCTGCGGATGTAACGCCTGCAACCGGGCAGGATGGACAAATGGTGGGTGTGCAGCGTCAAGAAGAAACACTCGGTGGGGAACTTGGGTTCTGAGAACTTGGTGGGGTCTTCGTCTGTCCATGGGAACAAATGAAATTCATTATTTCCAATATAGAAACACATACCATCATCAGTCAGAACCAGTCTGCCAGTTTCATTACAATTAAATATCAGTTTTACGGCTTAGAAAATGCCACATCATAAGAATTATTTCAATAGTAACGTATGACATAAATGTTATACAGTACAGCATCTGTAGCTGCTGCTATTACTTTGTATTTGACTCCAAATAAAGCAGAGACAGAAGGAATACGGAGACAGTAACACCAGGATGATTCATCAGAGATTAATTGGATCAACAAAAAAAAAGAAAAGAAAAGAAATCACGGCCCCGTTATGTTGATGAATCACTCCGAGAACTGATTAATTAACATAAAACATCAATAACTCATTTCAAACTTCAAGTGAAAACATTTTTTTTGTAAAAACAAAAAACCTCACAATCATAAATCTGTGTCTTTTTTTTTTTTTCCAACTTACGCAGTTCGGTGAGCCAGCTCTTGAGCTCCTCCATGGTGGCTTTGAGACGCGTCTCCTCCAGGCTGACGGCCAGGCGACACCGTGGGTGGAAAATGTAGTAAGGGTCCACCGTCTCCAGCTTGATCTTCATGCTCAGCTGTTGCAGCACCCATAAGAAGTTGAGCATGAAGCCGTCTGTTGACACCAGCTTGTCATCGGTCTAGGAGAAGAGAGTGAATTCATCCAATGAATGTTTAAAAGCTGTACATACAACTTGACTATAAGAACAAATTAAAAACAAATAGGCCATTTACAGCACATTAAAAAGGTATAATATGCAAGAATTTCCTAAAGAACAATGTAATATAGATAAAATAATGCCTCTCAATCATCACTTATGTCCCACTAGACGTATGTGATGGTGTCTGTTTCTGCAGAGACCCTGCAGCCCTCTGCCTGGATTTTCTCTTTTCTTCTTATTTTGCTTTACTCGGGATGCTTCTAGGCGCTGCAAACAGCCTTTGTGCCCCACGTGGGGGTGTAACCTTCAGCCAATAACAGCGCACAGAGTGTGCAGCCCGCTCAAATGGTCAAATATCGCCACTTTGTCACGCCCCTCTGCTTCTAATACCCAGGCACAAGTTCTTTAGCTCTGTCAGATACAAAACGGCCGTATTTCGCGATGAGAACGGGTTGTGTTATGTGCATGTGTTCCAGTGATCCCCAGCTCCTCTGTGTGCAGAGTACTGCTATGATCTTCGGCTGCATTAATTAAAAATCCGGCAACTTGGTTCCTTTCCGCAGTATTGTGCGGAGTAAGTTGTGTGTTTATTTGTGCTTTAGAACGTAACTGCCAGAAAACAAGCAGTACATAACGTTTTATTTCTCTGATTCGCTGCTTTGTTCTCACTAACGCGGCTCTCTCACGTCCTTCACTCTGTAGCTCGCTCGACCATCGCTGCTCTCTCCCCAACAAAACGCAAAATACAGCGAGGAGAAACTCCAAAGCTCGTTCTAAAACCAGAGTGAATATGGGGTTGGCTTTCACACCCTAACCCTCGTTGAGCCGGAGAGGAGGGGGCCAACTTTGAATGTTGTGTTTACAAAAAGCAACCAACAAATCCTACTCACTGGGCCTTAAATAACTGAAATGCATTTCTACACTACTGATTTTTCTTCTGTGTATTCCAGTTGGGTAAATGACATTGATCTTAATAATTCTGTTGGATGAATGACTCTTGCAACTTACCTGCATCTGAGCTTTCTTCACATTGTAGTTGACTAGAGCTGCCATGTAATTAAGAGCCGACTCGCGCGTCTCCCCGTTTAGTAGGATGTTATGGAGAACTTTGAACAGGTCACCCTGAAAAAGACGACAAATAACTTTAACACATTATTCTATAGATAAAGGACAGCTATTGAATAAATGAAGCCGAGGCTCACCCTCGCTGACTCCAGGTAGTGCTGCAATGATTGGCTGACGACTCGCGTGTTCTCCATGGTGATGGCTGGGCCAGAGAAATACTTGTCTCCTACTTTTGTCTAAAGAAAAAGAAAAGTATTGAGTTGACCAATACAGATCGCCTGTACATGAACTTGCTGTGCTTCGTTTTTCATTTCTCGATTCTAAGATGCATCGCAATGTGGATGTGGACGATTCTGCATCGGATGTAGTGACAGAACATAATCGGGCGTTTGGTTTCATTTCAGCTCAGAGTGAGTCTTTACTGCGTTTTGTTGTCATTTACCATCATGCTTGTTTCTCTCCTCTTTCTCTAATCTCCATTAGTGTTTCACTTAGAGGGTGGAGCTTTGCACACAATCACTCCGTGTGCGCAGAGCAGAGAGACGGCATTCAAACACTCAGCAGTCAGCTATCTTGTTGCTCTCGCTACCTACATCAGCTGCTCTGATTCAACAATGTTGAGCTGAAAAAACATACCTGCAGGCTGAAATTCAACCCTTATTTTCTGTCGAGGGGGACGTAGTGACTTTAATCAAGTAAGAGTAAAAGAGCTATGAGTAAGGAGAAGTCTGCTAGCTGCTAGGCTAATTTATTCATTGTTTTTGTAGATTACAGCACACCACTAATGGACTGCAGAAGGATTTATGTTTTGTTTTTGTAATGATTATGTATTGAGGTGGTTGATACCGGTATTGAAAAGATGCAGCTTACAGACTGTATTATTATTATATTATATTATTTTATAGACTGGAGTTACAAAAAAGGAGTTCAGCATTATCCGTGTGCTTGTATTAATTGATGAAAAAGTAGCCATATGCAGTAATGTAGAAAACTGAACATGCGATACGTTGAGATGCATCAAGAACCGTTGTGCATTTGAATCGTTGACAGGTGAATCGTAATCAAATCGTGAGGCCGGGTCAACTCTCCATTCTCAGACACTTTTCAGCTTTTGGCTACCATCTAGTGTCACTCAGGTTCTTTGATTATTTAACTCACATCATCCTCAGCAAACACAGAGAGGCTGAAGAAGGCTCCCATGTAGGACAGTCTCTGGATCTCTCTGCCACAACCGGGGCTCAGAGGTTTGGGACAAAACAGAGGCAGCGACGTTACCTGCACAGAAGAGCCATGACACGTATCACATACAGGTACACAGGCTTTCTGTGTTGAACATTTAACACATTGTATTGTCTCGTGGTGGACATTGGACTTAATTCACCCCTGTCAGCAGCTACAACCCCTAATTCCTTATTAGTATTATTATGTACAATACTATATAATTCAATACTCTGTCATTAATACTGCATTTATACTGTACATTTTAAGAACTATTCTTATTTATACTATCCTTGCACTTATATTTAACAGTCTTAATAGGTCCCACTTCTCAGAATTTTTTATTTACACTGTGGTTATATATTGTATGCTTGATGCACATTTTTCTTATATTTCTCATTTATATTATTTATTTATATTTCCCTACATATATTGTGGCATTATGCACATCATTTTCATGCTACATACTCCTTTATTTCTATTTTTCTTTATGCCTTTATATAAGATCAACTGTAACGTCCCAATTTCCCCCCAGGGATCAATAAAGTATTTCTGATTTTCAGATTCTGTACTAGTAATCATCCAATCACTCAAAGGTTAAAATCCAGTGAAAGCCAGTATGAGACAGTCAACAACTGTGGAAGACAATGAACTGAAATTAATGTATTCCTACCTGCTCATTCAGTTTATGTCACCAAGGAATATCAAATGCCTTAATATCACTTACAATAACCCACGCAGTAGTTATGATACTAATAAAACAATAACTAAACATGCAGTTAATAAGCAACTAAGTGAGCTTAATATAAACCCAAAGATTTGAGAGGTTGTTGTCCCTAAATATAGGCTCAGTTCTTTTCCATGCACAGGGGACTTTCTCCCGTGAAGCATGAAGAAGACTTGGTGTCATGAATAAATAAGCAGCACATTGTTCTGGGGCGATGTCAACTGGCCATGCTGGTATGATGAAGGTATAAACAACAAAGACAAGAGTCAGACCTGCACATCTACTTGATAGAACTAAACTGTTTAGTGACTTGAGAAATAAAAACAGCCTAAATAATCTGAGTCATGACGACATAATGATGAACACTTCAGTTGCATAGCGTAACTTCCAAAAGGTGTACTCACCAAGCTGCACACTGGGTGAGTCTTTCCGAACTTGATTTCACAAAGCTCAGCTAATGCCTGTAAAAACAAACGTTTGGTTTACAGGTAAACTTGGTTACATGGTATGACCACCAAGATTAGTCGATTATTCAATGTATTATTTACTTGTTACATTTGTAAGAAGATAATTACAACCAACAACATGTAGCTTGCAACACAATTTAACACATAATGACAATTGAAAATTAACTACAGTGGAAACCGCTTACGTCTGTCCGGGTCAAATTGATCACTATAAGTGGATGATTATTATAACCGAATATTTTTTGTTGTTCTTTATTCCTCAGGTAGATTACCATCTAATTGACATTTGTATATGTTACATACAAAGTAACGAAACGGACCGCTTTGCTATTTACGGGCTCGCTGCCTTTTCTCTTCTCACCAAGGGGGGCATTTGCGTTTTTGGCTGGCTCTGCACCCCCACAGTGCCTTCACATGCAAAAATGAACGGCGTCCCTTTGACGGGGCTCCTCCCTTGCTCGCCCGGTGAGCAGCATTAGAGGGAGGCGGGTGTCTGCTGTTCGTCTGCATCTGCAGCCGGCGCCGGTTGAGGTTCGGCAGAGTTTTCACTTTTTGGGGCATTACATGACCGGGCATTATCAATCCACTTGACGAGGGCGGCTTCAACCATGGGTGCTTTCCCCGTGTGCATTTGCATTTAGTTGAGGAAAATGTACTTTTTTTCCCCCATCATGATTTCAATGTGCATTACAGCACAATAACATTTCTTTTTTACAATTAACACTTGAAATGATGAAGGCACTTGCAAATGACAAGGTAGTACAAAATGTAAACCGTACTTTGGTGTTTAATTTTTACCTCTTTACCTAAGATTTCATTAAATTTCTTTTTACAAAATGAACCAAAACTCTGACAAAGAGGAAGATCGTGGGGAGATAATAATGAGAATAAATACGAAACAAAATTTAAATCATATCCTCTATAGATAAAAAGAAATCAGGTTTGAGTTGAAACACTATTACTAAGCTTGTTTACAAAATATTTTAGTCAACACTGATCTATAGAGGAAACCATAAAGTGCATCTTTGGATGGATGGGAAAAACAACACTGAATGGAAATGCTATCGACTCAGGTAGCCAGTCCGAAAGCAGACGGTCCCACGAGGGAAAGGATCAAGTAACAAAATTTACAAAAATTCAATTATCAAAAGACCCCAACACTGTAGGTGGACTACTTGAGGAGTAGTAGTGGACTACTACTATAAGCAAATTATTTAAACAGCATTTGTATAGGAATGATTCTGTCCCAAGCATTTTGATCCATACAAGCGGTTCATCACTATAACCGTGATCACTATAAGCGGTTTCCACTGTACTTGAATACAAAGTGGGAGGAAAGTCCTCATCATGCCAATCCAAGAGGAGAAGCAGCACAGTGGCAACACTTTTATACTGAATATTTAAGCATGTCTGCACACATATGGTACATATACTGTACATCTGGAGCTGTCCTTCTACTGAGCAGGTTTGTCTGACCTCATTAAAGCCCTGCTGTACTGCATATCCTCTGCAACTTTAACTACATATAGTCTCATCTCCTGCCTCCTGGTACTACAGTGCGGGTCAGGCCGGGACAACGTCTCCTTACCATAAGGGGGAATTTAAAGTTGTCACTGTCAAAGGAACATTCTTTCACCGCGAGAGCCAGCCCATGGAGGATGGGAATGAAGATCTGCAAAACAAGACAGTAAACAGGTCATGCATCAGCGCCATGTCAACTTTTAGAACTGCATTTCCAGCTCACAGTATAAAGCCGTCTGACGCCTGAATTATTGCAATTTCTTCATCACGGTGAAGGTGCTTTAGGGTGACTGCCCTAAACATGGTATGATTCCAACTACATTCATGTACATAGTCAGTACAGTGTAGTTACAGCTGCTCATAGGAGTGTCTGGCTACTTGCTGTTTAAAGTGACGGGGATTAGCCCCGTAGCTAGCAACAACTCTGGCTCAGGTAGGCTGACCTTTAATGTGGACCAGCTATTCTCCTTTGAGTGACAAGCCGCTATGAGTTTTGCTCAGCTCAGTTAATTATTAACATCTCTACTGCAAACTACGCGCTGTTTTTATCAGGAAAACACAAAGTTCAATGTTAAATGCAACAGCATCATGTTGTGTATTTAATTTGTCACAGTCAGAATGTGAGGAACATCTGATGAAAATAAAAAACGTTTTCAAAGTCATTGTTAGGACTTTAATGGTATTATTAAGTACTCATATCGGTGCATATCGGACGTGTTTCCCACCTGACTGAACACCTCTTCCTCCTGGTGGGTGATGCGCACCAGCTCCTGAATAAAGCCATATGGAAGGTTCCGACACAGCAGGTAAGGTACCAGCAAAGACTGATGGAGAGGGCTCCTACACGTAGAAAAAAAAAACAGAAGCATTGTGTGGATATTAAATAAAGAACGTTTCTAGAGTCAAGGTGAAGTGAGTAGTTGCTATGGAGACTAAAATGGAAAGGAAGAGATACGTACACAGATATAATGACAGATTTTGAATGATTGTGTGGTTGTCTTTCTTACCGCGGCTGGGTCAGGGTGCCTTGCAGGACCAGGGCAACATGGGAAATACACTGAGAGCGAATGTTGCTGAGAAGCTGGCTGACATTTGGTTGGCTACACATCTGAGAGAGAGACAGAAAAGGATAGGAGAGGAGAGAAAAACGGTTAGAGGTGTGATAAAAATGTATGCTGTTGATTTCACAGAAAGTCTCTCCAGACTCCGCTGAATCACTTCGCTTGTTTCCAGACCATCTGGCCCGCAGCATCGTCTGAGGTACAGACTGTTCTTCTGTCCTGAGGACATTTTGTAACCGATTTAGACGTGTGACGAATGGTGAATGAGCGTAAAAGAACTTTGCAGTTATTATAAGAAGGATCATTACAATCTTATGGCATTGATTTAAACGCTAAATAGGTTTTCCTCTAACAAATAAAATAATAAAACAAGAATAACCAATAAAAAGAACAGTATAAACATATACAGAATGAACAAATAAATACTATATGTCTGAAAAGGAGTAGGCAGAAGTAAACGCTTGTATGGTCCTACCTAGGGCTGCACAATTAATCGCAATTTCATCGAAATCACAACAGGGCCTACTGCAATTTTCAAATCGCAGGTGGCGCAATATTTGTTGAAGGTGAAATGTGTGTCAAAATAAATATAATATTTAAATAAAATAAAATAATAATTGTCGTACTGCAGAGACGTCCTGGCCTACACATCATATTCTACAGATTTACAGTAAGAAATCGTCAGATCTCCGCAATAATCACATCATAAAAATTTTTTTTCAATGAAAATGAGAATGATAATGTAAAAATTATCATTCCCTCTAATATCGCAATATCGGTTCAAATAATCGCATTTCGAGATTTTTTTCTAAATTGTTCAGCCCTATTTTATGTAATAAATAAGAAAACAAAACAAGAATAACCAATATAATTTACAATAAACATACACATAATAAACAAATAAACAGCAAATACATATATATTCAATGTCCAAAAAGGAGTAGGCAGAAGTAATCGTTATATGGGCCTATTCCTTTCTATAACTTAAATAATGAATTCAAGGTTTATCACATAAACACGGTTCAGTAAAAGGAAAAGAAAATAATACAATACATTTTAGTAAGTTATTTGAATAAACATTTCTTTGTCTTACAGACAGACACTTACCTTGGGAGCTTTCCTCTCCTCCATGCCAACACTGTCGAAACGCTCGATGAGGTAGTTCAGCATCTCTGTCTCTTTGCATGTTTCAATGGTGAAGCGGTCGCTGGCTGAATCGCAGGACATCCCCCCTCCACATGCACCAAGACTATAAACAAAAAAAAAGTAAACAAGGACACAGAGGAGCTCATTAAATATGAGAAAACATCACGGTACACAGAGAGAGATACACCGTTAGCATCAAACATAATCATGTACGTTTATGGTTAACAAACTCACTCTCAAGGGTCCTGAAAGAAACAAACTATGAAGCATTAGTGACAGCATTGCAGCATCTCTTGAAAAGAGAAAGTGATGATATTAAACATTCAAGAGCTGTTTGCAGAAAGTCTTTGAAGCTGATATTAGGATTCAGCTCGCCACATTTTAATTGACAAATGTGGTGACAAGAGTTTAAATTGCCGTTAGTGGTCAGCTGTAACCGCAAAAAACCTGTACGCCAGCTGCTTCAAAAGCATGACAAACCTCAGGAGGTAATAAAATGAAACGTGTTATTTGTCCATTGGACACAGGCAAAGCAGGAGTCATCACCTCTGCCTTGGGTTACAATTGTTCTCCAAGCTAACTCATTATATTGTTCAATAACAGTGACTACGTTTACATGCACAAAATATTCAGTTTTGTGCCCTTATTCCAAAAAAAGACAATGTTCCTACTAATCTGTTTACACTAATATTCCCATTAAAATGCAGCCGTGAATACTCCGATTAACGGAACTGATGTCTGACTTGTTCGACCATCAAACACAGCCTCCCTCTTTTTCATTCCTTCAACCACCTTCTTGAAAAGGTCGCAATATATCCAAAAACCTGTTGATATTCAAGTCTTTCACAATGTTTAAAAGTAGGTGTGTTTCTCCTTCCCACCAAAAATGTGGGCTTTTCTTTTGGGCATACATCTCTGCAAACTGTCAGCTAGTTGGTTTGTGTACAACGCGCTGAGCTGGACGTAAACAGGAAGAGGCTGTGTGTCGCAAACTGCCGTAAAAAAACAAATTGAGATGCACATTCCTAATGCGCTGTAGACATGTCCAAAGAATGCTCCTAAAACCTGAATAATATCATCATATCCCACGTGTCTTAATTGGAAAATGCTCCATTCAGAATAAAACCTAATTCAGAATATCCAAACTGAACATGACCCGTATCAAATTCAGAATATTGTCATATTCGGAATAATAGTGAAAGATTAGTGTGCATGTAAACGTAGTCATTGTAACTACATTCATGACAGTTTCTCCAGATTAAGATGCAAGTTGAACTAAACCTACTAACAACTATATAGCAAAACAAATGCCCATAGAGGAGGGAATTTCTCCCCTAATGATATACCACCCATGCATTAAATTGATCACACACAGTTCAAGTCTACCATATGCATAACGGCCTCATGCTGTACTAACGGGGTTAAATGATACTGAACAATTCTCCTTTAAGATTAAATGCTCTTTCAGGGTTTAGGTTTAATTTCTCTGGGAGGTGCAAGACTGTCTTGTACATAAAAATATACTGCATATACTGCATTAAAAATGGAAGAACTTCACCCAGTAAATAGGGACCACTAGGCCAGGAAATGTCTTAAGAAATGCAGGATTTTTAAGGTTCAGGGTTATAATGAATGTGGATGTATTCTGTGGAGCTTCTGCAGCTCTGTAGAAATATTTAATACTTCCCACCACGTTATATATTAAAAGCTATAGTTAAGGGACCTTCTATCTAAACCTCTGATGACCAAAACAGTCAAGAGCCTTCATCCATTTATTTTTCACCACTCTACCCTGGTGTGTTTGTGTGCCGTTAGTGGTAAGCCTCGTGGGCCCACTGGAACATGCAGTGGACACGCAACTGAGCAAGCGCTCGCACACAAAAAACACACACACCGTGCAGCGGTGTACCTGGACCCAAACTGAACCCGTGCAAAATCCTCCTCCTCCTCAGAGTCTTCGTCACTGCTGTCCTGAGACCGGTCAGAGAGGGCAAAGAACAGGAACGACAAGGGGCTAACGTGACGAGGAAAGGACACGAGGAGAACAGAGGATGTTGTGCAAGTGTGAGGAGACAGAAGGGAAGTGAAGAAAAAAAAAAGAATGAAGACAAATGTGTACATGAATGGTAGCAAGTCACAAGAAAAGAGGACAAGGAAGAAGGAAGGAAGCACTAAGGAAAGGATGCTGGAGGGTTGCATGCTTGCTTGAAGACTACTTCTTGCGCTGCTTTTTAAATATTCATTATTGCCATTTTGTCTGCAGCTTTTTAAACACTGTCAGGACATTTTTCCAGCCGATAACTGAACCGACTGTCACGATCACTCATGCAACTTGTCTTGAGCGAGCCGATGCAAAGAGGCGTGAGACACATCTTTTTTGCTCGAGAGTTTCATAGATGTGTTTGTTAATGGGTTAGATCTTTTAAAATGACTCGTTAGCAACAAGCAACTTTATTTAATACTAACTAAAATTAGAACGGCTATTAATTGAAAAATGTTCACATATCTCCCAACCCTAATAAAAATGCTAAAATGTCAGGTTGTTCTATGACTTTTAGTCTAGCAGTCTAAATATTAGTCATTTAAGATCATTATAAGCTTCTGCAGGTGAGAACTGACTGCATTAAACTTGACGCATAAGAAGCAATTACACAATAAAAGGGATCCATCAGATCACACCCAACCTCAAACCTGGTGGTTCACAAAAAGTTATGGTTTTAGTATGGTTGCTTGCGTGTGCACCGCACACTGACATGCAAATGGCAGAAGAGATACCTAGAAGGTGGGATCCTGGAAGCAAAGGCAGCCTGTCGGGCATTCGATCTGGGAGAAGGGGGCACCACGGTGGCGGGTGTGGAGGAGGGTTGGTTGCGAGCCCTAGGTGAGCTCAAGGAGAAGGGCTGGGGGCTGGGTGGTGGTGCAGGAACTGGGGTGTTAGGAGGAACAGAGGGCCCTGCGGGGCTAGGAGAGGGTCCAAAGAAAGTGAATCCTCTTTGACCCGGGCTAGACGGGGAGGGAGCCCCCCAGGGAGAGGTGACAGAGTAAGGCCGATAGCGCTGGGAGATGGGCATGGGGGCAGATGGAGGGTTGAGAGTGTGTCTCGGAGTAGCGGTAGTGGGTGGGCTAGGGGGCACAATGAATTGTGGGGAAGAAGGTGTGGAAGGTACGGAGGGTGTGGAAGGTACAGAGGGTGTAGGGAGAGATGGGGAGGTCCTCTTGGCTGCATCCAAAGCCCCCGAGTGAGGACTACCACACCCATACAGACTGTGGACAACATTGAGACGATGATTGGCAAAAACTCTTCTAACAACGATGTTTTAACAAATAGAAATAAAGCAAAATCAGAAAATCTAGAAGGAATAAAAATGATACCAATTAAATATCAATAAAGCACATCTTTGAGGAGGCATGTCGGTGACCAATCCAGGGAGTTACACTCATTATACTGAGTCAAGGTACTTGCCTGGACAGAGAGCTGGCTCCAAAGGACCCTGCGCTGGGGCCCATGGGGCTGCCACCTTGGCTGGAGGGCTGCACCAGCGTCAGACGGTGGTCGGGGGATTTGGCTGCTGCGATTGGCTGAGAGGTGGCGGTCAAGCTGGTGAAGGGGTTGTGGACACGTGACTGGGTGGACATCATTAAGACTTCCATCAGGATCTGGCCAATCAGGTCTTTGAAATCAGAGTATACTACAGGAGAGAGAGAAAAAGGATGCAGGAAGTCAGTTGTAAACAACTTTTCACAGTCAGTCAGCTTGTTGTGGTGACAGAGATTAAAGACGTTATTCAGTGACATACCATCTTTAGGGTTCTGGTGGAACTCTGCAGCCAGTGAAGGGAGAAAGATGACATCTCTATCCTGCTCCTTCCACGATACGCGGAGGATCTTACAAATGAGCTGCAGAGCCTGTTCTTCTGAGACATCGGAGTTTGCAGAGGTTTCCTGAGGTGCAGAAATAGAAAGATTTACAGAGTAAATATCAAATAGACTAGCATTACTCTTGATTCTCATGATTCTCATTATCTCAGGGTCATTCTGGTTCATCAAGAGACAGATATGCATCAATAAACTGAAATAGAAACCAAGAATGACATCAATGGAAAGTCCCTAAAGCTAAGTTCACACTACACAACTTGCTGTGTCGTAAGCGGGTGTCTTGAAGTCCTTGTGGTTTCCACACTACATGACTGTTATTGCTGATGTTGTCGTTGGCACATGTGTTTACAAAATAGCCTGTTTCCATACGTCTTTTTGACTATGCATTCCCCGAGTTGCAAAAAACAACGTTGCTCCAACACATAGTGAGTTCCTGTTGTTACAGGCGACGCCTCCTCCCCCAGGTTTCCCCTCAACCCGTGTCTCATGCTCTCATTGGCTGGCCGGTGTCCCCGACATCTCCAGATATGTAGCATGCCAGATATCTGGACTGTGTCAGCGAGGCATCGACGAGCCTCTCGGCTTGCGTCTTTGAGCAGTTCACACATAACGCTCGAACGCCGATGTATGAGCATGTGAACTAGCTATAATCTACTTCTGTAAACACCCAAAGACTCATTTTGTGTTTCCTCATTCAAAGACTCACTTGATCACAAGATGGGCACGTTCAAAGTCAAGCAGGTCACGGAATTAAGGATAAAAGACGCTTTCTTTTGAGTAATGTTCACGATCGCTGCTTACCTTTTCAGTCAGGTTCCTCTTCTCCCTGCGATCGCTGTCCTCCACCTCCATGTTCTCTATCCCTGAGTCCACATCCACCTGGGACATGCTGAAAAAGGACAGAGGCGCAGTGCTTAGTAAGTCTCTTCATTCCTAAGCTGACCATGCCAGCACTCAAACTAAAGGTCAACTGATAGTGGATTTTTAAAGGCCAATATAATGACGATAGTTTTCTTCTTTACTTCTGTACCAGCCTATTCGGCTACTTTTGCATACGTCGTTTTTTGTCACTCTGAATTTAATCATTTGTAAGAGAACATCCTGTAGTGTAATTAGGTGGATTGCATTGTTAGAATATGTTTACGACGTGCCGTTCTGTGGTTTATGACGGACCAAGGTTACTTCTATTGCGCGTCTCGTACATTGTTAAATGTTACTCTTGCAAACTTTTAATGTCTGTGCATATTCTCGAGGTAAAGAGGCTCCTAAAGTGTGTGATTAAGGAACGGATGGATGGTTACATGGCTGGATTATTTGGAAGAGAGAACACCAAATTGGCAAGTAAGATAATGTACCAGTGAATGCTGTCTTTTCCTCCTGTCTGCCTGTGTTGTGTCGTTGACAAAGAGCTGATAGTGTTGCGTTATATATTCGAGAGATACATTTTGTAAGGAGAAAAAAACCCTGAAATAAACCCCATTTTCATTCTACCTTGACTTTGTGTATGGAGCCTCCATGCAAAACGGTGATTTACCTCCCCGCGAGACTGGTGGCGGCCACCATTGTAGCTCAGTTCTGCCGATAACGATAGTCTGTAAAGCGTCCCACTCGGTTCACCTCTAACTCAAACCTCAAAGGGTCATAAAAAGCATCACATTTACCTCAGCTCTTTTCCAACAAACTTCATAACCACCTTCTTTAAGAGCAAAGCATGTAGCCTTGCTATGAAACATTATCATTTGTATTCATGTTTGCGCTATAAACAATCAAAAGAAGAATATAACTTTCTGAAGGAACTCTTTATATAGAAACAATCTGTGATTGTCATTACATTTATGTGGTCATCTCGAGGAGAAGTGTTTGATATACTTTTTTGGTGTGAATCATGACAACTTGTCACAATTGGAATTTATTATAACTGGTATAATTCAAGCTGACCACATTTCTGTTCTCTGTGACGGAGAAGCCCACACCATTTCCTGTGGAGTATCATTTTAAAAAATGTATTTTCATGGTTTTTTTTTAAAGCCTTTGAACTGGACAGCTGCAGTGCAATTTGCAATTAGAAAACCTCTTACCTCTTTTCACAGGAGGCAGTGTCGATGTCCATGCTCTGCGATCGGGACAGACTCTGGGACTGAGTCTCAAGGCTGTTGGAGGGGGAGCTGGAGAGGGAGCTCACACCCTCGCTGCTCTGACTACCATATGCCACCCCTGCAAAAGAAAAAGCATCACAACTGAGCACCTTTAAAATAGTTTTTACATTTGTTTGCTTTTCTGTTTTCTCTGAAAGTCTAGACTAATCGAATCTCTGCAATCGAAGCCCCCAGACTTTGGAGAGACCTACCAGAGGGGAAAAGGTTCACAAAGACAGTTTCATCTTCTAGGTCTCCACTAAAAACTTATTTATTAATATCTCATAGATATTTTTGTAGTTGCAGCCTTTGACTTTAGTCTTGTCATGTATTTTCATTTTATATTAATCATGCCATGTAGGGCTTCAATCTCAATATACTGTAGGTCAATTCATATCTTGTTAACGATATAGCATGTTGTCTGGTAATTCAATAATAGTCTTTATGAAATAGCCACATGGTAAAGCCTATTTCTGTGTACTCCTGTGTGAGTAAAATGAAAAGTACTGAGTATTTTCTCATTTTAAAAACTAGAGTGCAAAATTAACATTGAACAAAACAACAGTTTTAAGTGAAATTATAGGGAAAAATAAATATAGGCCTAGTTTATATTGCGAGAGAAATTATATAAAAAAATGTATACAAGACATTTTGATATAGTTTTGACAATATATATCATCATATTGCCCAGCCCTACTGCAATAATGCCTCTGATTTAGTTTCTGCACAATATGGTGCCACACTTTTAATAAATTTTGTTTATAAGCTTCAAGTAGCTGCTTAAAGTTGTATTTTTTATGTCAGGACTATATTGCTTATTGAAGAACAAATTGTTTAGCCACACTAGGTTAGCAGCAAAGGCTCAGATTGGCGTTTTTTTAAGATCAACATGGTGTGCCATACCTTTATAAACCCTGATTAAAGCAACCAGGTAGAGAGAAAGCTGATTAACACCCAGGATCTTACTGTGGGTGAAGGGCTGGAATTAACAACTCACTCCTGGTTGCACAACTATCATATCATTACCAACAGTTAAGTCGAATAAATACATTGGTTGTGTCAAGGACAATGTTCATAACAAATACATAAACATGCAATGAAGGCTTGCATGACTGCCAAGAAGAACATTTCACCAATTATGATAAGTACCACTGGACCTACAAGCCATAAAAGGCAGCTTTGTATAGCAACAACACCGCAACTATGCACACCAACAAACAATGCCAGGAAATTGCCACTCTATCTACACATGTAGTGTATTTTCTAGAGCAATGCATAAAAGCATCAATTCTCGCTCTGTACAGCGGGCCTACACTTTGTGTCACACAGGGACATTGGTGATCACAACAAGCCGCTGCTGTTTGTGGGTGTATTAGTGGTTCTTGCTGCTCGAAAAACCAAGGTCGCAAATATAAAAGGTCCCTTTCAGTGTTGAGCTCAAACTCCACCAACCAAGGTTGTTCATCTTCTAAGCGTAAGACACATTGTGTCACGGGATGAGTAGGATGAGAGGATTAGACTAAAGATCACAAAAGAGGTTTACAACAATAATTCTAAGGTGGACAAGCGGAGAAAGGAAAGCTGACCGGATCTTGACCTTCTAACCATCCTGAGAATCTAACCCCAAGTACAAATTATACACAGACGCAGCTTGTGTTGGTTCCTGGGACTCTTTTTTTATAATAACGTAGAATTAATAATTTATTGCAATGATGAATAACATCAACCTCGTTGTGTCTTCTTACTGACAGAACTAGAAACCAAAAAGATAAGAGGATAGATTTGTGGTCTTTTTATTTACTTATAGCCTAATAACATCGGACACTCCCTGTCCACACACCGTTAAATATTCTATTACATCCTAAACAAACCACGTACCGATCAGCTGTGCGCTCAAGATCAGACTGGAGATGTCACCACTTAAAAGATGGGTGAGTAGTACTTGCTATCTTCCGACGGTTGTAATTTTTAAACAGAAAGCACAGGTTTTATACTGCGATATTTACTGGAAATTACATACAATACAGCCAACAGCAAGTAAGCTATCAGGCAATCTCCCTCCGGCCAGCTGCCACCTTATTTAGGCATTTGTATTAGGTATCGTACGGTATAGATAACTCCTCATTTCAACATTACAAATCAGCTGTTCCTCGTCCATTGCTGCGCTTTCAAAGCAAACTACAGGACTAAATAGAAACAGCCTGTTTCAACCAGGGTGTCCGACAAAAATTCAGCTCAAAACGGCGCGCTGCACAGAGCTGCGTTGCTCGCAGCTAGTTCGGACATTCCAGTAGAAAACAATGCAATCAAACTGAATTTGTCGCTGAAGCCCGCTCTCAACACATTCTGGTTGGAGGGTGTAATATGGTTACACGCATCCCAATACATTAGACCTCTCTGTGTTGCACACATCACATTCCCTCTAGATTTTTTTGTGAACCCCCAGCCTTAAAGTTGAAACTGTGCCTATGAAATTATAACAAACTGACTCGATACACCTGTGGCTCTTATTCAGTTCTTCTTACCGGAGGTGCCCATTGGGGATGTGGCAGGGGTACCACTGTGGACATTGAGCCCCAATGATTGAGAGGCAGCTGGTGGCAGGGGCTGGGGTGCAACACCTGAGGGTCCAGGGAGGGGTCCAGGGGGAGTCTCTCTCTGTGGGGAAGTCAGGGGTGTGCTGAGAGGGGTGCTGGGCTGTGACGTCTGTCCCCCTGCCAGTCGGGCCAGTCGCCTTCTGCGGATCTGGAATAACATACCAGAAAAATTTACATATTCAGTTTTTTATCTCTGGCTAAATGATCTGGCACAATCAACATGGATAAAATAAGAAATGCAAGATGATATGTTGTTTTCATTACCCATCTTTGATAATTAACCCCAGAGAAAAGACATATAATTGAAGCAGTGATCGCAGTGTTGCTGTAGCATTGTCTTAGATTTAGAAAGACTAGATGAAATAAAACCTATATTACGAACAGATCTCAGCACTAATTGTACTCAATCGTGCAACAACTCTGCAGGGAAGAACCATCATTACAGTAAATCAACAGCACAACTCGGTCTAAAACATTGTGATATTTGATCTCCATATCGCCCAGCTCTAATATTAACTTATAATAGTACTATTGAAATTTATATTGACCATTAAATAATTAGCTATATTTTTTATCTTTTGGCTAAATGATCTGCTTGAATAAAATAAGAAATGCAAGATGATATGTTGTTTTCATTACCCATCTTTGATAATCAACCCCAGACAAAAGACATAATTGAAGCATTGATCAGTTTGCATTCATCTGTGTTGCAATAGCATTATCTTACATTTAAAAAGACATAAAACCTACATTACGAACAGATCTGAGTACTAATTGTACTCAACTCTGCAGAGGAGAACCATCACTACAGTAAATCAGCAGCACAACCTGGTTGTGAGTTCAATGCTGGTCCAAGGTGACAAATAAAGAACACTTTATATAAGATGTTATTGGAGGTGGACAGCTCAGTGGTCACATACAGTCCTCCCACAGTTGATTGCACAATGGTGGCCCGGTGTGTGTGTGCGTGTGTATGTGTGTGTGTGTGTGTTTTATGCTGAGTCGCCTCGCAGGCTAATTTCTTTTTTGGACTGTTAGCACAACAACGTTAGCAACAGTCAGCTAACTAACAGGACAATAAGACAAATCAACTCACAAAACACAACGTTACATGATCTGTCACAATATAACGTGTATAAAAACACCTGTCATGTGATTATAAATCAATGTATTTATATTAATATAGTTGTTTTTTATATGTGGCTAGCTTGTCAGCCTCTGTAGCACTAAGCTAGTTAGCATGTTAGCTCCGGCTAAATCAAATCAACGTAGTGACACAAACATCCAAACTACCGGCTCTAACTCGGTTTATATTCATTTATTAAATAAACATATTAAGGGTCACGTTAGATAACACGTGTTTAAGCATGTTGGTGTTGAACTGACGTTAAAAAGGGGATGTGTTATCGCGGATTCTTCAGTTAAGACTAGGCTAGCATCTCAGCTAGCATCTCAGCTAGCATCTCAGCTAGCATCTGAGCTAGCATCTGAGCTAGCATCTGAGCTAGCTCTAGTTAGCATCTGAGCTAGCATTTGTTTGTTTGTTTTGCACAATTTAAGACAACACAACATAACAAAATAAATAAATTAATAATAAACAGTGCAGAGGCAGAACAACCACTGGGCTTATCTGAAGCCTCCACCTAAAGACTAGATTAATATAAAATAATAATATGACTACAAAATAGTGATAACAAACAATTATATATATATATATATATATATATATATATAAAATAACAACAATACAATAAATATATCAAAAAGACAAGTGTGTGTGTGTGAGGAGGATATTGATTTAAATATCTATAAATACTTCTTCAAACCACATTGTGAGAGGGACAAAATAAAAAAACATAAAACAGATGCAGGACAACATGAGAAAAGCAGCAATTAAATGACCCTTTAAGTGACTTTTAAAGCATTTGACAGATGAACAGTTTTTTGATAGATGTGAATAATACTCCATAATTTGGTTCCCCTAAATCTTATTGATGATTGACCTCTACTAGAGAGGACTTTAGGAGAATGAAGATCTAGAGATGTGGGGTAAGAAAGCGTTTTAACATAGGTTAATTAAACTGCTCAGGAATATTCCCTCCACCAGAGTATCTTATAAATAAAAACACATATCTGAGAAATATTGATATCATAAATATTAAGAATCTGGAGTTTCTTAAATAGAGGAGCAGAGGAGATGTGTGACTCTGATCCTCACAAAACATTTTTGAGAACTATTCTATTTTAAAGGTTTGTAGGAAAAGTACTCAACCAAACTATATTACAATTTAAAGATAGAGATGAATTAGACTATATAATAAAGAGTAAGGAGACAGTTTGTGGTGACAAGAGGAATAACCTTTCTTATTATTATTCCAATAGATTTAATTGTTTTTTTACTAACCCAGTCTGTTCTCTCCTAGCATCTAGGCTAGCATCTGAACTAGCATCTGAGCTAGCATCTAGGCTAGCATCTAGGCTAGCATCTGAGCTAGTTCTAGTAGCATCTAGGCTAGCATCTGAGCTATCATCTAGGCTAGCATCTGAGCTATCATCTGAGCTAGCTCTAGTAGCATCTGAGCCAGCATCTGAGCTAGTTCTAGTAGCATCTAGAGCTATCATCTGAGCTATCATCTAGGCTACCATCTGAGCTAGCATCTGAGCTAGCTCTAGTAGCATCTAGGCTAGCATCTGAGCTAACCAGAGCTAGCATCTGAGCTATCATCTGAGCTAACATCTGAGCTAACCAGAGCTAGCATTTGAGCTAGCTCCAGTTAGCAAGTCGGCTTGCTGGTAAAGCATTTCAACATGAGGTCCAAAGGGAAGGAAGGGATTTAAACATAATTTATAATGTTAGATAAATAAACCTACTTTAGTTCTAGTCACTCATTTAGAGCAATATTCCCCCTCTTTGTCGTGTCTTACCTCATCTGCGCTCAGCTCCTCCATCGCAGCTAGCTCTGTTAGCTCAGCTAGCTAGTGTTCTTTCTCCTGCTCTGATCAGCCAGAGCCAGCTAGCAGCTAGCTGCTAACACTCTCTAAATATGCATAGTCCTCCTCAGTTCAACGAATAACAGGCTCTCTCTGGATTGTCTTCAGGGTTAAAACACTAGGTAACACCGGTACGAGGAGGAGGAAGGTGGAGAGATACAGTTCCTCCAGAGAAGTCTCGCGTTTGCTGGTTTTTCTAGAGAGAATGAAACAAAAAGAAAAGAAGCTAGCTATTATACGTCAAAATACAACGGAGGCCATTTTGGTTCTACACGGTGGTCACGTGACTTAAGAGACTCACTGGTAGGGGGAGGTGTGATGATGATGATGAGGGTCTCTCTGATACATGGTCATATTTCACCTGTTTTATATATATATCATTATGTTTCCTTTCCTCTCCATTAAAAAATAAGCTTCTACAGGAGTAATAATTAATAATTAATAAATAAGATATAATATATATAATATAATATACAATATAATATAATATATATTATATTATATATTGTATATATTATATATATATATATGCTTATGTTTCCTTTCCTCTCCATTAAAAAATAAGCTTCTACAGGAGTAATAATTAATATATAATAATATAATATAATACAATATATATATTATTATAATAATAATTAATAATATATATATTATATTATATATATATATTATACATATATTATATACATGCTTATGTTTCCTTTCCTCTCCATTAAAAAATAAGCTTCTACTCATAACAATACATAACAATTCAAAATAGTGGTAGACCCTCAGAAGGGAATGGATTCTTGTTTTTGAAAATCTTTTTATTTTGCTTATTATTTATTTTCTATATATATTTATTTTCTGTTTATGTGTATCTTCATTTTGTTAGATGTGCCATTTAACTGTTCAATTGTATGATTGATACTGTGAAGCTGTATATTGATTTTAGCCCTGTAAGAAAGGGAAAAGTTAAGAGAGAACGGGTGGGTGTGTAGGGTATGTTATGTTTGTTAAAGTAAATCCTGTATTGCATAATAATGCTAATGTTTGTATAACAAAAAAAACAATAAAGACATTGTTAAAAAAGAAAAAAAAAATCAGATTCATACATATGTTTCCTCCATTAAAAAAAATTAACAATACATCCTGTAGTTATGTGGCAATGTGCATGAACAGTCCGTGGGGCACAAGGTCACTACAAAGAGGTTTTATTGGACTCTTCAAGGGTTGTTGGGAGGTTAATGCCAGTCAAGCACTATTAGCTAGCTATAGATAGAAGATTAGCCACAATAAACAGTGTAAGCCCCATTGTGTTATATCACAGATTTATTATATCACTGAGTTCCTCCTTCTAATGGCACACAACCAGAAAGTTTGTTTACGTTTGTTTTAGGGCTGTCAGAGTTAACGACATAATAAAGTGTTAACGCAAATTTATTTTAAAGGCATTCATTTCTTTAATGCATTAATGCAACTTGCGATTTTTCTCAGTTTTAAAACTAGAGTGAAGATACTGGTATCATATGAAACTGAAAGGAATCCATCGTCATCCATGTCATACTAGCTTGTAGCGAAGGAAGTTCAAAGGGGTCCCTTTGACCTCTGACCTCCAGATATGTGAATGTAAATGGGTTTATTGGGTACCCACGAGTCTCCCCTTTACAGACATGCCCACTTTATGATAATCACATGCAGTTTGGGGCAAGTCATAGTCAAGTCAGCACACTGACACACTGACAGCTGTTGTTGCCTGTTGGGCTGCAGTTTGCCATCTTATGATTTGAGCATATTGTTTTATGCTAAATGCAGTACCTGTGAGGGTTTCTGGACAATATCTGTCATTGTTTTGTGTTGTTAATTGATTTCCAATAATAAATATATACATACATTTGCATAAAGCAAGCAAATATACCCACTCCCATGTTGATAAGAGTATTAAATACTTGACAAATCTCCCTTTAAGGTACATTTTGAACAGATAAAAGTGTGTGATTAATTCGATTAATCATGGACAATCATGTGATTAATCATGATTAAATATTTGAATCTATTGACAGCCCTAGTATATTTATTTTACAGAGGATAGAATGACACAAAGGAATGACTGAATAACAAAATATGCCACTTCAGATTTCTTTCAAAACCCATTTTATTGTACAAAATTCACATTAAACTGCAATCCACATATCCGACACCTCACTTTCTGCTTGTACATTTCGTATAAATGTATCTACATGAATGAGAGATTTTATCTTTTTACAAATAGCTCAACCAAATGTAAGATGGACAGCACAAGCAAGTGCAAAGAAAATTTCAAATGTGTCCCATCAGAAGATAAGATTTTAAGTAAAACAAAACGTTTGCACTAAACAGAGCCTGTATTGAAGCGTCTTTTTTTATTTTTAAGCCAGCTTAAAGTTAAAGAGCCAAAAACAGGCTCGATGTTAAGATTTAAGAACCACTTATAGCTACAGACCAGTATAACCCAGTATCTGACAAAAATAATGCAGTAATGCCATCTTGTGGTGTAAATCCTGACTGACAGGAAATACTCTCTCTCTCCCGGACTGAACGTTGAAATCACATTGCAGAGAAAATACCACAAACTTAAACGTAGTGTGGTTTTGCTATACAGGGATTAGAGCTGTGGATTATTATTAACACGTGATGCGTTTCATCACAGAGTCACTTCTCCAGAAAAACAACTCTCCTTCTTCTTCACTCGTTCACATTCTTCTTATAAACCTGCTTGCAGACTTCTCCTTCACAGTACAGCTCCTGAGGGCAACAGGTCACGGATCAGAGATATTCATATATTCATAATAGTGTTGTGCATCATGTGGTACAAATATGATTAAATCATCTTATATTCTTACCAGGTGAAGCTTGTCGTCTTCGATCCAGTGAGCCCAGCCGCGGTTCTTCTTCTCTCCAATCTGTTCACACACCAGTTTGTTCCCCTCCCATGTCACCAGCGACTGCACAGAGAAGAAGTGAAAACACAACACAGAACAGGTTTAGCAGCCCAAAATAAATTGCAAACACATCACATGATCTACAAAACAATGCATGCAATCACTTATAATTATCACTTTGAGCACCACAGCCATATATATCTTCACCTTGAGATGTCTGTTGTCCAGTCCCTTGGTAAACTCCTCAAACTCCTGACCCACCCTGAAGGAGATGGTGTAGCTTCGGATGTTGGTGACGGTCTTGATGATGTACTGGTCCCCGTGTTGCTCAATCACCTTCTTCAGCTTCAGCTTCATGACGATCTTTCGTAAACAAGGGATGATACCTGCAGCGGTGGAGGAAGTGTTTTTCTTTTTAGTGCACAGAGTACAAATCTGGGGGAGGAAAGACTCACCCACAGGCTACGAACACGACCTCCCTCACACAGTACAATGCATACCATAAATGTACTGTTACAAAAACACAAGTTTGTTTCCCTTAAATATGACAATGCATTTCACTCCTAAATGCTCTATTTTTGCTCTATGTGCATGTATTTTACAATATAAATGCAGTCACTAAACAGAGATTTAATATCTGAGAACATTGTTGGATTAAAAAAACGTACCCATTGCAATCATGTAGCCGTCTATGTTGACATTGCTGATGATGTCCCAGGTACCACAGAAGCTGGCTGGCATTTTTTCTGATTTTTCTTCCTCCTTCTGTAATGTGTGAATATAAGATGTTATCCTGATGAGGAGTCCTGAAAAGAGGCTGAGACAAATGCTGTCTTTTCTGAGGGACCTGTCGTATAAAAGGTACGTGTTCCTTTACCTCATTCGCTGTCACATGAGGACCATGTGAGGATGAGGGAGGTGCTCTCATCAGTGCCAGGTGCAGACATGTCAGACTGGTCTCACCACACTGGTCACGGGATACTAACTCTGCAGAAGATGCCTGATGTTGCACATTAATAACACACAAACACAAGGAAAA
>CAKAOH010005647.1:82426-101078 GCA_916701665.1 Sebastiscus tertius | reverse complement strand
TGCACTGGGGGGTGTGAATCTCAGATCCCACAGAGGGAAGGCAGAGATCTCCCCTGCTAAATCCACTCGTCTGATCTCATCTGTCAATCATTGGATCTTTCACAGGTGATGTGTTGGTGGTGGGGGGTGGGCTACTTTATCTGCTCTCTACTTAGTTTGACGCCCTGCAGCCTTCAGGCCACAGCATTATGCAAGAGCTTGTTCTTGCATAATAATAATAAAAACAGCCCAGTGACTTACAGCCGTGGTTCAACCTTTTCTTCATGTGACACTTTAAAGCAAAGATATTTGATCTTGCAATCCAATTTCCTCACAACAGATAGGATTTGAGGTTATATGTCTACCTGTTAGACCAGTTCAACCAGTTCTGGTGAAATTAACCACTACAAAAAAGTATAGTGCTGCCAAAGTTAACGCGATCACAACGCAAATTCGTTTTAACGCCACTAATTTCTTTAACGCATCTTGAGATATTTAGGTTGCAGCGGGCTCAGTTTTAAAGCTAGAGTGAAGATACTGGTATCATATGAAACTAGAAAACCTATCGAATCCACTGGTACCAACCATGTCATACTAGCTTGCTGTGAAGGAGGTTAAATAATGCTCCAAGCTAAAAGCTAAATGTTGGCGAGGAAAAACTGGTACGGACATTTTCAAAGGGGTCCCTTGACCTCCAGATCAGTGAATGTAAATGGGTTCTCTGGGTACCCACGAGTCTCCCCTTTACAGACATGCCCACTTTATGATAATCACATGCAGTTTTGGGAAAGTCATAGTCAAGTCAGCACACTGACAAGGTTAACGTCTTCTCAGTAAGCAGCCCTGTGTTCCCTTACAGTGAAACAGATGTGTGTTTTTGATGGCGAAGGCGGGGTACACCCTGGACAGGTTGCCAGTCCATCGCAGGGCTGACACATAGAGACAAACCAACCATTCACACTCACATTCACACCTACGGGCAATTTAGAGTCAACAATTAACCTAACCTGCATGTCTTTGGACTGTGGGAGGAAACCGGAGTACCCGGAGAAAACCCACGCTAACATGGGGAGAACATGCAAACTCCACACGGAAGGGCCCCAAGTCGGATTCGAACCTGCAACCCTTTAGCTGTGAGGCGCCAGTGCTAACCACTGCACCACCATGCAGCCCTGTAGTAATTAATGGTCCCATATTGTAAAAAAGTAAGATTTTCCTGTTTTTAATATAGAGCAGGCTTAAGTCCTATATAAATACTCTGAAAGTATCAAAACATTCAATCCACAGGAAAAAACACACAGCCCGTATTCAGAAACTCTGCATTTGAAACAAGCTGTCAGAATTTCTGTTCATTTGTGATGTCACGAATATACAATATTTAGACCCTTTACACAATTTTAAATGTAAACATTCTAAATGTGTCCCAGTTTATTCCTGGTTGCAGTGTATTTGAATGTCATCAGCTGACAGGAAATAAACATGGATCCAAGCTGTTGCCCAGCAACGCAATTCTGTTGCAATTCCGTCAAAATGCACTAAAACGGAACGTTTCAGACAGAGGGTAAATACAGGTGTATTCAAACAGACAGTATGAGGAAAATAAAGGGTTTTTTGAACATTAAAGCATGTAAACATGTTCTAGTAGAAACACAAAATACAAACATGAACCTGAAAATGAGCATAATATGGGACCTTTAAAGTATTTGTTGCTGACAAATTGGTTCGTCTGAACGTAATTCATTTTTTCTTTTTTTTACTGGTCAGTTATCTCCTGAAGCAGCACCACATAAAAGTTAATACACACAGAGGCAGTGTAGTGTATGATATGAGATTTATTTTGATTGTAAACAGACATTACAGGGAAGATAACAGGTGTACAGTTGTGCTAAAGTGTAAATGCGTGTCCTCCTTCTTCTCCTTCCTTCAATGTGCCGAGTCTGGACCGAACAAAAACATGTGTTCAGACTCGGGCTAGTCTGTATTGAGAAAGGCCTGTAGTTTCAGCCCGTTAGCACGAAAAGGTGTATATATTGAAAGGACACTATGCATGTAATGTGCGTATATTTACACGCCATCCCTGGTCCGTCCAAAAGTTACGCAAGAGGGGTATCCCATGTGGCGGTCTCCGATGCTGAGGGGCACCGACCAAGCGGCGGTATTTGACGAGTTGGGAGTGAGAATAAAGTCAATAAATTAAATTAGGAGTATAAAGTCATAACTTTACGAGAAAAAAAGTCGTAATATTACGAAAATAAAGTCATAACTTTAAGAGAAAAAAAGAAAATAACACATAAAATTACTACTTTATAATATGACTTTATTCTCATAATACTACGACTTCTTTTCTCGTAAACCTATGACTTTATTCTCGTAATATTACGACTCTATCCTCGAAATCTCAGTTTAATTTCTTTCCTCAATGTGGCCCTAATACTCCGTCGTACCGTCGTACCATAGACCTACAACAATGATAAATAAAATTGAAAATGTAAACAAAAAACAGTTATTCATTTCCATTTTTATAAATCCACAGGGAGCCACTGGAGAGGGGCTGAAGAGCCGCAGGTTGCTGACCACTGAACCTAAGTTAATGGTTTTCTTCCCTGTGGACGTTTGCGTGGCGTACAAATGACACGCATAAAAAGGCTAAAATACGTACTCATGACACGTGGAACGTCCGTGTAGTGTCCTGGTATTTCTACGCCTTCCATGAGACCGGGTTGATAGTTTACTAGATGGACAACATTAAGCAGCAAACCACTGAAATAACAGTTAAACAGCACATAAGGCTTCCTGTGTGTGTGTGATGATGACCCAGCCCGTCCCTCTGCTCTTCCAGCAGTGTGTACCTCCACGCAGACCTCTTGACAGACTGACAGACAGAGAGACAGACACACTGGAGCTGGATGTGCTCAATTGTTTCACTTTGTATTGCTGTTGAACGTCCGCCTGCCTGCGCTTCTCTCTGATTAATGCAGATGGAACTTGGCTGAGTTCATGGCTGCTACCTCTGTCAGAGTAATGACGCTACATCCCCACACACACACACACACACACACACACACACACACGCACACACACACACACCTCTGAGGAGTGTCCCGCAATGCATCACTGTGAACATTAAGTGATGATGGAACACAAGCAAACAGGGATTTGCGACACAGACACACAGACGGAGCTCCGGTGTGGGTGTCGTAGGGAGGGGAGGGGGTGATGGTGGGGGAGTTCAGAGGGGTGGGGGGTGGGGAGGGCAGTTCTCTTCATTTCTAGGTGATTCACGTTTGAAGTGGGCTTGCAAAATTGCTTTATGGAAAGTGGCGAGCGGCTCGGCGGGAACATTAGGCGGGAAGCAGCGGGGAGGCCGGCGTTTCATTAGGGAGCTCTACTCCGCCTTTATTACCCGGATTTGGAGTTTTATGGTTATCATTATTTGCGATAGAATTATTATTCGCATATATCTGCTAGTCAGCTGTTTGGGTTTGGGACACTGGGGCACAGCGTCTGTATGACTGAATCCATGAGTGCTTTCTGAGGTGATCTGTACAAGGTTAGCCATTTTTCCTCCTCTGTGTGTGTGTGTGTGTGTGTGTGAGCTCAGGCTGTAGCCGTGCCGTCAGCTCGTCCGTCGGCCTCGGCGGGTAAAGTCTCGGAGGCGTCTGCGGCGAGGAGGGAGCGGCTGGCGTTGGCGAGGCAGCGCTGGGTGATCTCTAACCGAAGCCTCGTCTGAGTCTCCATCAGAAACTCATCCTGTTGATCAGACACCAAAATACAACAATCACAATCAGGTGCCAGGATTAGCTGAATGACAAAAAGCCAACTCATTTATTTGCCGTCTCTCAGATCTAAAATTACCAGACGGTAAAACAGGATTTCCTTTTCTTTGTTTGGATGACAAATGATGAAAAAAAACCTCAAGAATTCTCTCCCTCTCCTTGATTTGTGTAAAATAGTGATTCTCAAAATGAGGTCCGTGGTCCTGTCAGGGGGTCCGCACAATCATTTGCTATAAATTATAAAATTGTGCTGTTTCATTACAAAATGCATATCTACAGATGGGGACTGTTTCCGTCAATAAAACGAGCACATTGTGTTCATTAGTCCCACCCACGTTAGCTTCGGACCAATAGAAACTCTGATATGAATATGACACACAGCAATAAGTTCAGTATTTAGTTGAAGCACTTAATGAAGGCTTTAGACTACGGATTCACCGATACCGATACCAGTATCGGGTATCGGGTCCGATACTGTGCTCATGTACGCGTACTCGCAAAACGGCTCCGATACAACGGCACTGATACCACTTTACGACAGCGTGACGTTAACCTCTTGTCAAGAGTCTTGTTTCAAGACGGGTCGGGTGGGTTGCCGACATCCCCGCAGACCCCTGGTGCCTTTTACGTGGGCTGCAGCATGACGCGGTTGGAGCGCACTGAGGACAGTCTGCCCCGGTCGACAGTCCCTCCCAAGAGGGCGCAACGAGTCCTTTGTCCACGGTGCGGTGAGGTCTGGGCAGGGAGCGCTGTAAAGCTGCATCCATACGCAAGAAGTACACGGTAAATGACTTGATACCATACGACAGACACATTACTGATGCTGTCTGTTTTCAACGGTTTCTTAGACAGCTATTAGAAAGAATGTAAGTTTAAGGCACCACCGCATTGGCTTCACTTTTCAGAACCGCAGTTGCTCACTGGTTGCAATTTACTTTTATGGCACCCACTTCACCTCAACCTGCTTTATCTGCTCCTCCATCCTACATGTGGAAAAGCCTTATGGTACATTACACGTGTATTCCCTGTTATTCACAGAAAAGAAAAGAAAGCCCCTCCAACTAACTAACTAAAAATCAGAAGGTCACTGAGCAATTGGCCAAACTAAATGTGGATGGGAGGACAAGAAGAAGAAGAGAGGAGTAGAGAGTGACAGAAGGAACTCATGAAAGGGTGGAGAATAAAAGGACAGAGCAGAGGACAGGCAGTGTGCTGACTCCTGGCTTGCTGCTGGTCGCCAGAATCACTGATGCACTTTCCCGCCTCATAAATTATCGCTATGATGACGGGTGTGATGCTGTCAGGAAAGCCCAGCATCCCAAAAACCAACAGCAGCAGTAGCAGCAGCAGCAGCAGCAGGTCTGGACGGCAGCTCAAGCCAGCCTCTCTTACTCCTGTCATCACTCTCTGCTTTGTCTCCTTAAACACAGGGAAATAGATTATGACACCGAGACCAGCGATTTTCAAAAGATCCATTTATGGTAGTCGCAATTGCTGGTTTAGCAAAGGGAGAGAAACCTGAGGTGTGATAAACAAGTGCCACCATCATTGAAACACCTGTCAATCACGCAAACACCCTCAAAAATATTTCTCTTTAAATATTCTCCATATAATAATATTTATTAGCATATTTTCTATGATGATAAATAGACAAATAACTATGCCGCGTGAAACAGGCGGCAACCTCCCAACTCGTCACATACTGATGCTTTGTCAGACCGCAGTAAACACGTGCTTAATGTTGTGATTTAAACAAAAACACTTGTTTAGGCTTAGGCAACAAAACCACTTCATTAGGTTTAGGAAAAAACAACATGGTT
Organism: Sebastiscus tertius; assembly: GCA_916701665.1. Lineage (NCBI taxonomy): Eukaryota > Metazoa > Chordata > Actinopteri > Perciformes > Sebastidae > Sebastiscus > Sebastiscus tertius. The sequence goes on along the minus strand of CAKAOH010005647.1, from coordinate 95,503 downwards.
CGACTTAAAATCACTACGGTTGTACAGTAAAAATGTGACTTGACGTTGTGAACACAAAACATGAACGATCAGCTGATTGTAAAGTGAAAGTGAAACTTAACACACAGGACACGAACAGCGGTGTCCTGGATGAAAGCCCTGTGTTTGCTGGACTCATCCACCTCCCCTCCCTCCCAGTGTGTCTCTTTCACTCTTTACACTAATTTATGTCACCACAGCACTTTCTCTGAGCATTTACTTTTGAGTTTACAATGTAGTTAATGGAAAGCTGAAAGTTAATTGTAACGTTTTGGTCGCCTAAAAATGTCTTATTCAGTATTTGGTTGCACTTCGCTCCACCCTCTCGTGTCACGTCTGGTTGCAAAAAACCAACATGGCGGCGGACAAAATGCCGAACTCGAGGCTTCAAAATCGTAGTCAACAAACCAAAGGGTGACGTCACGGTGACTACGTCTTAGTTTATAGTGTGAAAGAGGTCACAAGTTTTCTAGGCATGACTGAAATCATAGGCATAGGAAATGCCACAGCCAGAAAAATGGCAACGAAAATAGCGACAACTGTGGATGGAATCAGTGTAGCTGTAAAGATTGTTGCTACTTGACTTCATCTTATTCAACAATAAATCACAACACTTAAATCTGCATATTCCTTTTAATGTTGACAAAAATGTTCTCTTCTCCTAGCAACAGCTACCGCAGCTTAAATAGACTTTTGAGAAATAGTGGAACATTTAGAAGCTAAGCAGACACATTTCTCTCTCCTGAGACCAAAGCAGAGCTAAAAGGAGAAGGAGTATTGGAATATTGGACAGAGACACAATTCCAAATGTATGCTCATGTTGCTCTGTGTCTGCTGGATGTGTAAACAGACAAGTGTTTGCTAACATATTGACCATAAAAACTTGAGGTTATAGAGTTGTGTGTTGTGTTTTTAGCTTGTGTCACCGTCCCCAAGTGGCCAAAATAAAGACAACCAACCAACCAACCAACCAGTTAACACAGCTTTAAAGTCCCAGTGAAACAGAGGAAGAGGGACCACAGCTTTCCATTGGCTGTTGCTCGGATTTAACCAAACAATCAACATCAACCAGCGACAAGCAAACAAATACCAACCATGTCTCCTACAAAATGACGTTCCCATACAACCACACTGCATTCTCAATTACGTTTTCGAGGGGAAACGTATTTATTCCTCAACTACACAACTGGCCGTCTTGTAATCGGGAGTCTTGAAGTCGTCCTGCCAGCGACAGGAAGTCACAAACTACAAGATTTTTCCCCAGGAGGAATCCACCGATGAGGTCTTCAAACTACGTTTTGTCACAAAAACAGGCAAGAAATACACGGTAAATGGACGTGGTAGCATATGCGAGACACATTGCTGATGTTGTCGTTGGCACGTGTTCACAAAATATAACATAGAGTAAGCTCCTGTTGTTAGAGGTGACCCCTCCTCCCCCAGGTTTCCCTTCAACTCGTGTCTCCCGCTCTCATTGGCTGTAGCTCGTGGCCGGAGTCCCCGACAGGTCCAGATATTTAGAATGCTAGATATCTGGAATGTGTCTACAAGGCATCGGCTCGCGTCTTCGAACAGTTCACACATAGCTCTTGAACGCAAATGTGCGAGCGGTGAGCCAACGCCGATTTGCCTCCGATCTGGGGCTTTTTTTGTCGGGGAGTTTAGTAGAAAACACCATAAATTAGTTTTTGCTTAAAAGGACTCTGTTTGTTACGTTACAAAGCTACAGACATAAATTAAAATAAGTGATCTTTGACGCACCACCCCGACCTCCTTCCTACGCAGACTTCCGCAGACTTACAAAAGTATATGTGATACGTTACAAACAAATGTAATCGGCGGCAAAATACGTTTCCCTCGAAACGTAATTCACAATGCAGTTCCGTTGAATGGGAACATCATTTTTAGGAGACGGGGCTGCAAATATAAACCCTACAGAACAACACAAAGACGGGAAATTAAAATGAAAGAAAAATACTGCATATACACAATTTTAAAAGCTTTTAAAAACACTGTGATATTCCCTTTCTGTCATTAATAATAATTGACTATTATTATATTACAATACTATATAATTATATTATTATATTATTGTATTATACTATAGTTGACTACCAGTCAAAAACCACTCCAGCTGCTTTAAAAATGAACCTTTTTAACAAAAAACAAACTCTCAACTTTCAAGCTGCAGCATGCTCTTCTCTTTTCTCCTCTCTCCCTCCTTTCCATTCACCTCCTCCTCCCTCCTCCATCCTCCCCCCTCCTCCTCCTCCTCCCTCCTCCTCCCTCCTCCCCTCAGTGGCGGCGGTCTGCAGCAGAGCAGTTAATAAAGAGATTGATTATCAGCCTGTCAGGAAGTGACAGTTGGACAGGGCTGCTCTGCGTGAATGACAGAGGGCACGCTCACCACGCAGCAGCCCGCCTGACACACACACACACACACACACACACACACACACACACAGATACCTTTGCCAACACCGGGGGTAGGTGAGGTGGAGGAGGAGGAGGATGTGGGGGGCTGGATGGGTGAGGCAGGCATGTGGATAACAGCTATGCAACCTTCTGCTGGTGGAAGTTGGGAGGTTTGTCTGTGTGTGTGTGTGTGTGTGTGCGTGTGTGTGTGTGTGGGAGTGTGTGTGTTGATGGTGGTGGTGGGTGGGGTTAGAGTTCACAGCCACTGCCTTCTGGAGAGAGAGAAAGAGGGATACCATACACAGGAGCCAAAGGGGTCAAAGGAGACTCAGGAACACACTTTCACACTCTCACACACACATGCTGCTGTGTGTCTGTGAGCATACTGTACAAACACACACAGAATACCAGACAGACCCAGGATACACTCACATCCCACCAGCACACACACACACTGGTACACTGGTAAATGCCAGTGGGTGACCACAGCCCATCACAAACTAAGCTTGTTGGAGTGTTGGATAGTGTCCGTCAGCTCTGAGCTGGGAGGGAGGTTCGCTGTGGTGGCCAAAGTTGAATTTGCTGATCATGTGACCTGCTGGGACCAAAGGGATGTTTCCCTATACACTTATTAGTCATTATTAAGAAGGTGTCTATAAAACAATGACTATGTTTGTCAGAGTGTAAGAAACACTCTGAGGGGACTCTTTGTAGTGTTAGTCTGAGAGAAGGACTCTCATGTACTTGGTGTGTCACCGGAATAAACAGAGCAACCAGTGTAGGTAGTGACGTGTGAAGGTTAAGAGTAAACAAGGGGGTTCTTCTGGATTGCTCAAATATCTCCTGCACTGTTCAAATTGTAATGATTATTCTATTCTCCTGAAGTAACTACTGCAATAACAAACAGTTCAGTGAAGAGGCAGGTTCAGTAATTGGTCCTGACTGGGTGGTTTTTTAGCAGTTTAAAAAGTGTGTTGAGTGAGTGGTTTACTATACTCAACAGGATGTGTTCAAAGCTCTTTGTGCCCATAGCGGTGAAACTCATGAATTACAATCATATTTGCTTGTTTTCTGACATAGAGGTTATATTTTTGATGTTATTTTCAAGCTTTCATATCATATGTACTGCTTATTTTATTAGGGCTGGGACGCTACACCTATCTCCTGATTTGATACTATCACGATACTTGGGTGCCGATTCGATATGTATTGGGATTTTTAAGTATTGCGATTCAATATTATGATTTATTGCATTTTTTTGTTAACTTTACCAAAAGTTGAATCATACACTTCTAGGGAGTTTTACTTTGGAGAATATCTAAAGTAATAAAGTAAAAATGTTTAATTTTCAGCATGTATATAGTCAGAGATGTCCTGAAGTCAAATATATCAGTCATTGTCAGGATTTATTCATTAAAGTTTTTCCAGCAACTCAAAAATCAAAGAATAAAGACATTTCCCTCACAAATTAGTGGTATTTTCTTTTTCATTTATAAGGGACATGTAATGTTTTATACTTCTGGTAAATATAATTCAATCAATCTTTTTTCCATGTATATATTTTGTATATGCAGTTCCCTTTGTTAACACCTTATTTTGAAAACTGGCTCTACACTACACTCAAATGAAGCAAATATTTCGATTCTGGCATTAAAAAATGGATTTCAAAATCGTAAAAAAAACCCACGATACATATGTGAATACATCTTATTGGTTGTTTTTCTAGGTGCGTCACATGGTTGCCCCTTTATTTTTAACTGATTAATTATATTTGCATTATTCTTTTCAAGTCAATGTCTGACGGCGTGTCCACACTGCCTGCATGAGCAGCGCCTGACGGCTGCCTCGCTGAACGGCTGCGTGATTCACGTGTTGGGTGTCCACACCAGCAGAGTTTCTGCTGCGTTTCTGCTGCAGCTGCTGCTGCCAGCCCTTTCTTTCTACATAGGGTTTGCCTTTCATAATGGCCATTTCATTTCATTATAAATGTCATTTATATTGATTTTAGACAGAAAAAGATTAAGTAACAGGTGATAATTTGTAAATAATAGTAATAATCCACAATTAAAACCCCATACTATATTCAATTATGGAGCTCTGCACGTCACTGCATGTTCTACAATACTGTCCTGCAAATATTTCAGAATAAAAGCCTTGTGTTAATAAATGAAGGAATTCTGTCCACAGAAAAAACACTTGAGGGCTTTTATTTTGCAACGAAAGCAGGAAGTGTTGATTTTAAAAATAAATCTGTACTGTTTTTTCATGTCCGTGACATATTCTACATTACTACATTGAAACTGTAGTAATGTTGCTGATATGATGTCAATATACTTCAAAAGATCACCTTCACTGTCTGTGACATATTCCTCAGATATCTAGACATTAAAACTGTAGTAATCTTGCTCGCGGTAACAATAGGTGAATAACTCAGTTGCCCTTTCAGTGTCACTGATTATTTGAATGCATTTCACTCCTTTGCCCCAGCTGTGCTCATTGCAATTTCCAAAAAGCACATCAGTCGTTGTATGCAGTATCTTTGACACAGTCTAGTCCTTGTTTATGTGCAGAATGTTCCACTTTTTACCATTTCTTAAAATGTTCTTGACTTGATATTAATCACATTTCAGCGTCTGATTCCTTCTTGAACATTTTGATGTGTAAAATTGCTGTACATCTCATGGGATCGTCATGCTGTAATATCTTACTAGACAGGATAGAGGTGCCAGACTTTCAGCAAAGCAAAACTAATTTACTGATTCCACAAACACACACACTCTGTCCCCTAATCCACACTACATTGTTTTTTTGCACTTGATCAGCAAGTGGAACAATCAATACCTCTAGACTGAGTAGGTGGACTGCTGAGCCTCGTATCAAGATGGTTTTTCCCTCCCCATCTTTCACGCCCAGAGAGAAGGAATAAGAGTGGGGGAGGAGGAGGAGGAGGAGCGGGAGGAGGAGACGCAGATGGACAAGTGCTTTTACAGCTGAGTCTTCCTCTGGCTCGGTGCCATGTCCACAGACTCTCTTTGTTTGCCCGGCTACTAAACTAATAGAGATAAAGGCAGGTTCCTGCTGGCCCTGAATTAGAAAATCATTAAGGAGTATAAACACACATGGGAGCACACGCACACACACACAACCACACACACATATTTACATGTACACATGCAAATATTTCAATGGCTGCTTCTGCAACATCAGTACAGAATACAGCTCAAAATCACACACACACACACACACACACAGTCAAATGGAGCCCTGAACACACACACACACCTTTTTTTTTTCATTTTGACATGGCAGAAAATGGAGAATGTGAAGAAAGAAGTAATTGTGTGGTGACAAAAAAGGAGTTCCCCCTGGCACCGAGTCGGGAAACAAGAGTTTGTTTGGAATTTCAGCACTGACAGAAAGTGTGGAAGTGTGTATCTGTGTATGTGTGTGTGTGTGTGTGTGTGTGTGTGTGTGTGTGTGTGTGTGTGTGCTTTCCATTATTATATACACTTTGGACATTTCAAAAAGGAGAGATTCCTTTTTTTCCCAAACTGGCATTGAAGTCTAATCCCTAATTTTCTGATCATATCGTATGATCAGCCCAGTCTCACCAAATGCCGTATAAATAACACAACAATTTGTAAGTCATTTGGTGTGCAATAACGAATGTTACGATATTGTAACCCTAGTTCTATAAGCACAGGCGGAGCCCTCTACTGGACTCTATGGGTAATACTCTCCTCCAATCACACGCACGCGTTCGCCCACTGAGATTTGCATAAACTTAGCCGGCCAATGAGGACGAGTCTACCGAATACATGCGTTACCATGGTATATAAGGCGGCGTCCAGCGCTGCCTGGTATCTCACGCCCTCTACAGTGAGCAGCGCAGCAGTGGCATGGCCTCCTTGGTGGAGGGCTCGGCCTGTGCATATACAGTAGAACTAGTGTTACAATATCGTAACATTCATTCTAATTCACACAGGCTCCGCGCTCTACTGGACTCTATGGGTACAGTGGGTGGCCCGATGGATGTACACCAAGCCCCCAGGAAGAGCGCCGGTTGCTGATGCCAATTTCCGTAGTGGCCAAACGGTGATACTACACCTTCCATGTCTGTCACGTGAAGACTTTTTCCCATAGACTTACATTGGAAAAGAGACGTCTGTAACTCAGTGGATAACCTTTTTTGAGGTGAATCAACTTCCCAGTATGAACACTCTAATAGTCCTTATTTAAATCATTAGGTCCTAAAAGTTGTAAAACGCACTGATAGCTGAATCCAGAGTTATTTCCCTTCCACCATTCATGTGAATGAGACCCAGACCAAGGCAGGACCGAGGGCTGCGAGGCGGAGTTAGCAAGCCGTGACGACAGCATGAAAACTGTCTTTTTCTGTTTTCACAGGAAGTTAGGTTTAAGCAACACAACCACTTAGGTAGGGTTAGGAAACAGTCATGGTTGACGTTAACTTCATGAGTCACGTAACTCTTGAGGTTTAAACTGGGATTATGTCCATCTGATATTCCAGTAGTGCTAACCCTAGACTAGAGGTTTAAACTGGGATTATGTCCATCTGATATTCCAGTAGTGCTAACCCTAGACTAGAGGTTTAAACTGGGATTATGTCCAGATGATATTCCAGTAGTGCTAACCCTAGACTAACATTCTGTTTCTATTGTGAAGTCTGAAGAAGAGCTTTGCTAAAGCAACATGTTGCAGCTGTTTATTCCAGTTTGTTCTAGGCTGCATTATTGTGACCTTGACACTGAAACAGGAAGCTGTTCCTGTTTAAATCTGCATCGTCTACAGGTGCACCATCAAGAGTACCCTGACCGGCTGCATCACCACCCTCAACTGTAGGGCTCTGCAGAGGGTGGTGAAAACTGCACAGGACATCACCAGGACGGAGCTCCCATCTATACTGCATTCCTGTCCACACCTCTGTATATATAGTCTCAGTAGGGCTGTCAAATTTAACGTGACAATAATGCGTTAACGCAAATTCATTTTAATACCACTAATTTCAATTCGGGATTTTTAGGTTGTAGCAGGCTCAGTTTTAAAGCTTGAGAAGATACTGGTATCATATGAAACTAGAAAACATAAGGTGTCATATTAGCTTGTCGTGAAGGAGGCTAAATAATGCCACAAAGTTTTGGTGAGGAAAAACTGTCATGACCATTTTCAAAGGGGTCCCTTGACCTCTGACCTTTACAGACATGCCCACTTCATGATCATCACATGCAGTTTGGGGCAAGTCATAGTCAAGTCAGCACACTGACTCACTGACAGCTGTTGTTGCCTGTTGGGCTGCAGTTTGCCATGTTATGATTGGAGCATATTGTTTTATGCTAAATGCAGTACCTGTGAGGGTTTCTGGATCAATATCTGTCATTGTTTTGTGTTGTTAATTGATTTCTAATAACAAATATATACATACATTTGCATAAAGCAGCATATTTGCCCACTCCCATGTTGATAAGAGGATTAAATACTTGACAAATCTCCCTTTAAGGTACATTTTGAACAGATAAAAAAATGTGATTAATTTGCGATTAATCATGATTAAATATTTGAATCGATTGACAGCCCTAATTATTATTTTTACTGGATTATCATAACTGATGCATTGTCATTCATGCAGTATTTTAATGTTGTAACTGGTTGTGGTGGGGCTAATGTTAGCTCCTTTATATATATATATAGTTGTGTATATTGATTTAGATATTTATTTTAGAAGTTGATCATATGTTTTATATATATATATCTACTGACTAACTAAAGCTTTCAAGTAGTGCAGTAAAATGTACTATGTTTCCAAAATCAAAATGGAAATACTAAAGTAAAATACAAGTACCTGAAAATTGTACTTAAGTACAGTAAATGCTCTTCAAAATCATTCCACAGCATAACACATGGTAGTTAGCCACAACTCATAGTGAGCAAGGACTCTGGATAAAAAGAAAAAAGAAAAAAGAAGAAAATGGGAGGAAAGGAATAACAGGACGGATCAAGACAGACAGCAAGATGGCAGCAGACGACAACTAGTATCCTCATGTTCACATGTTGGAGTTCTGATAGTAGCCACAGCATGGCAGGTATGCCAGGCCTTATACTCTGCAGCTGTGGTAATATATTGAACCCTAATTTCAACAACAACACATCTGGGAGGTTCTGATTTGAAAACTCTGCCCCCATCCTCCTCTCCTCACCTCGTGGGATCAGCCTCTCTCTCTCTCTCTCTGTCTCGTCTCAACATTAGTTAAGATGGCTGCACGGTGGCTGCCGGGAGCGAGCGTTTAAAGCTCTCCGAGGTGCAGGCGGCTTAAACTAGCTCATTTGTTAGCTCTGCATTCCCAAAGACAACCTCACAAATGGAGCCACTATCCAATTATTATTAGCAGGGAGGAAAGAAACAACGGCTCCAATCTGTTAGCCCGACTCAGGACGGACCGGTACACTGAAACACACACTGAAGGGGTCAACAGGGGTCAGACTGAAGCTGATACATGAAGAGGCGTGTTTTTTTAATATGGTAAATGTGTCTTATTTTGAAATCATTGTGGAGATAAAGCGATAGAGAGGGAAGAAGATGGTCTTTGTCAAATGTGAACATGTTCAGGTTCAGAGGCGGATCCATTTTAACATTTACACACACACACACACACACACACACACACACACACACACACATGCGTGAAGCATAACAATACCTGTGCCTAAACCAGGGCTCAGCGAGCATTAAACTGTGTTCATAAAAAAAAAGAAAAAAGAGAAGAAAACAGCATATGGAAGCCCCAGCAGAGGCATTCTTATTTCTATCTGTGAAAATTCATTACGCATTCTCACAATGAGCGTGTGTGAGAATTCGCCGTTTGTTCTCGTCTCGGGCTAAACAAAGGCACATGTGCTCATTTTCAGTGCGGGATGCGGCGCGGCCTGATTTCAAAGGCACAACTTGAAAGACGACAGACAGCTATTTACAATATTTATACATTTAGGATGCTGATACTATGCATATTACATGTCTGTCTTCCACTCTGTGTGTGTGTGTGTGTGTGTGTGTGTTAGTGGCGACAGCAGTGGGGAAGGGAGTCGCTGATGAAAAAAGGTTACTTTGGAAATTCTCTGATAATTGGTGCCTTAAAAGGAGCTCATTTTTAACTATGTCACCACGACTGCTCGATGACAATTAATCTGTTTGCGGCTGCTTCCTTGGCATCTGTGCCAATTACTTTATATGCTAATATATGTAAATGACATCTCAGATGCCAGTTTCAAGTGTTATGCGAGTGGCGTATTGTGTCTTTTTTTTAAAGTCATATTGTTGAGGCTGATCAACAATGCGAGTGCTTTAAAATTTGGAGGTGTGTAAGTTATTGATTTCCTCCCCGGCTCAGTGTCTCCTCATAAACATTTACTGACTCACATATGATACATTTCAAATGAATTTCAGGATTTGTCTTTCTGTTTTTTTTTTCCTCTGAATTTGTCTCTTGTCAGGGTGGAAAAGTCTTTACATAAAATATTAATTTACACAAGATAATTGCACAGCTTGTATGTATATATTAAATGTAGGAACAGTGTTTTGCAGAGCAGTTTTACTGACTGTCACACACACACACACACACACACACACACACACACACACACACACACACACACTAACAATGCATACATATCCTACAAAAAACAAAATCGAATTCTGCAAAAAATTATGGTTCATTTGATATTTTGATATTTTTGTTAAATAATAATAAAAAGTGCCTTCCAGATTTTGGTTGTGTTAAGAGTTTTTCTTATTTTAATGTTAAAACACACAACAACAAAACCCTGGTTGAGTCTGAACAGTACACACATTTTTGTACAAAAAAAATGTATGCATTAATTTATTTCCCTATATGTAGTATGACTTTATGATATCTCCAGTGTCAAGACTCTCTGCCTGGCATGCCAGAGGTCAGGGGGTCACGCTTTACTTTAAGCCCTTTATTTAGCATCTATAAGCAGCATGTAAGCACTTAACACATTATATCACACCATACTATAGTTGTAAGCAAATATAAGGACGAGAGTCCACTCCTATATTTGTCAATGAGTATTACTCCTCCTATGAAGCATCCATAATCGGTGTATAAAGAGTTAACGACTGCTTATGGCATTATACTGTATATGATAACACACATGAACAGATCCTAACCGTGTGTTATAAAGCTACAAATTATTCACAGGCCAGTTTAAAACTTCATAAATGTTTTAAATATGCATGAAGACAAATCAGTATAATTACAAATAATTATGCTATGTAGTGTTATCCAGCATTCATTATATGTTTATACAGCAGATAAAGATGCTGCATATGGGGAGATACAGGTGCTGACAAATACATTAATAATCATTTAACATTAAAGGCTGCTGTAAACCAGTTATTGCGTTGATATACTGCTTATAAATGTTAAATAGGGGAGGTTGAAATAAGTCAATTTTACTATTATATATTACATGACTTAATGACTGCCAGTTAACATTTACTAAATATGTGTCCTTTAGACGACGTGCATCGTCTAAAACAGAGACAATGTTTTATGTCCTGACAATGGAAATGTAAATGATAATGAGGTAGCCTATGAGGTTCAGGTTCATTCTGAAAAATCACCAGCCAGTCTCTGTTCAACAAGAAATTGTAGATAATGTTAATTTCTTACTGTGTTTAAGGAGAACTATGATATTTAAATGGTGACATAATGATAAATAAGTAAAACGATATGTAGAGTTGTACCTGGTGACAATGTTGTACCTTAATTTAACGGTACAAAAATGGACCTTAAACAAGGGTACAAAATGTGTTTTTTTATAGTATATATTATATAGTATAGTATATACAGTATAGTATTTTTTTAATCTATATTTTATTATAGTGTACTACTGTACCCTGTAAAAAACATTTTTTTTACACTTTTTAAAAGGTCCATTTTTGTACAGTTAAATCAAGGTACAAAATTGTCACCAGGTGCAAGACAGGTCTCTATAAGGTCTCTACAAACCACAAGGGCACTAATAAGTACAGAGTCAAGGGCACAACGTCTGTACCTTAGAGAGTACTGCCCCAGTGACGAGCTGCTGTACCTCTAAAGGTTCAAGTTTAGCACATTATTTCTGGGGGTAAATATTGAAATCTGTCAGTCACTACAGGAGGATTTGTCTGTGACCTTTGACCTTTTTTTGTGGAAGTGTATTATTAGGACATAAACAGATAATACTCTCTGAACAGTTAAGAACACAATTACATTTGTTGCAGTATTCTTCTCTTTTTTCGCCGCCACCAGAGTGACACGATTTGCCACAAACACAGAGGATTCCTACACTGGGTGGATGTTGGGGTAGCGTGGGGACAGTCTGGTTAGTTTCTCTGCACCTATTCGTGTAAACACCCGTGAATATATTCATACAGAAAATAAAGAAATAATACATTTAAAAAAAAAAACTTGTCTAGACATACAAAAACTTTGCCTGAATAAAATACATCTAAAATTGGCAAGTTTAGGATTTACAAACATGACCAGACACTTTTGTATTTATATGGACACATTTCAGTCAGTAGCAAAACACTATTGAAGGAAGCTGCAGTACATTTCCCTACGATGGAGAATCCCAATTTGATCCGATAGGGGTTTAATCCCCTGGCTGATGTCGTTAAATGCTTTCAGTTATAGCCACACACTACATATAACAGCATTAAGTCAATCAGCTGCTTTTTCTACAACTTGAACAGCTCTTACTGTACAACAAACTGAGGATTCACTTTATCTTTTATTAGCTGCTATTCAGTGGAAGTGGAATAACGCTGAGTAAATGTTAATGAATGCACTTTGAGCATATTCACAGAACCCTTTCCTCTTTCTATAAATGGCAGTAATTACCCGTCGAGCTGCTTTAAGATGCTTTCTATTGTTCCACGTCTCTGTTCTCCGCTCTGTCTGCAGTCTTCCATCACTCCGACTGAAGATGTCACTGTTGTATACCAAATATCTGCTCCCTCAAGTTGTGTGTGTGTGTGTGTGTGTGTGTGTGTGTGTGTGTCAGACGGAAGAATGTGTTTTCATGTTCATCAGTGAGAAACAAAGCTATGTTGTATTTAAGGCGTTTGACTGTGAAGTTTTGACAATGCAGGGGGTACAACAGACAAAGAGAGAAATCCATCAGAATTAATTCAGCTGGCTGATCTTTAAATACCAGATAAACACATTAATGTAAACCCGATGCAACTAAATTACATTTTTGAATTTGATTGTTGAGCAAATAAAGATAAATTGGGTTAAAAGTGCAAATTTAAGGTGTGAAAACTGTCACTTTTCTTAATATTTTCTATTCATTTTGCACCTTATTTAGTCCTACATTCCTTAAAATGACTTTGCGCGTCACATGCAGTGCGCGCAGATTTAACAAGGCCTATGAAAAAATACAAAAATAATTATTCCAGTATTACTCCAGTGCTGAAGTATTCATTACAACAATTATGAAAATGACGCCTGGTGTTTAAGGAGTGGGAGGTGGTGCCATACACATGCATTGTTATCCGGCGCTTCACTGCAGTCGTCTACTGTACACATTGGGCTGCTGTTGTTTTTTTTTTGGGGGGGG
>CAKAOH010005647.1:65831-82328 GCA_916701665.1 Sebastiscus tertius | reverse complement strand
GGAGTAATTACAACATCAACATCAACATATTTTGTGAAGTTATGATTTGATAATTATATTGAGTTTCACCGGGAGAGATGATTAAAAAAAGAAATAGTCAAAATAAAAGTCGGGAATGAAAACAAGAGGCTGAACATGAGACGCTCCAAAAATAGTGCGTCAATAAAACATAAAATATTCCTCTGACCCTGTATACTTAAACACACACACACACACACACACACACACACACACACACAAACACACACATGCAGTAAATTACTTTCACTCCTGCCAGTGTATTTGAGTAGATTTTATATGTGAGGTAACAGATTCAACAGGCTTTTTATTACCAGCAGAGACAGATTTTGTGTGTGCTTCGTCTTTCATTAAATTGCTCTGTTTTTGTACTGCAGTTTGGTTGATGGCTTTCTACATAAACTTGACTTTATCTGCGGATGTTCAGGGAGCAGGTTAAACCAGTCGAGCATTTGAATTCATCCACAACATTTGGCTTGTAGCCTGGTCGATGTCGAGCTAACACAAAGGGAATATTGAGAAATTGAGGACAATATTATTAATAAATGAAAATCGGTATATGAATTCAACAAACAAAAATTGTCGGTCACAAATCGCACAGTGCACCAGCTCACCAGCTCACCAGTGACCAGCGTGCAGATCAGCACCAACTGAATCCAGACTTGACCAAAACAATATTACATGACACAGTGACAATAATTGTTTCATTGTGACATGACAAGAAATAGTGGATTATTAAAACATGCTCTGGGCCGGGAATCCAATATCATTTAAAATGCTTTCATTCAGCATTTGGGGGAAATTTCTCCCAACAAATCCACTATTTGCTCCTGTTTTGTTTGATTAAAAAGTACAGTGATTTAGTTACATTTAGTGTTTTAGGAAAATACTGAGCCTTTAAAAAAAAAAAAAATGAAACTACATATTTTTGAACTGCTGTTAAAGATTTATGTCTTCAGTAGGAGCTGAGAGCCACAGACAGGAAGTCAGAAAGTACTTGTTGACAATATCAAAAATATAGAATAACACCAGTCTTATGCTTTTAAACAAATTAAACAAGTTTGTATATGAATGTACTCCACAAGAGCATAATAAGGATATCAAAACTAGTCTTTAACACATTACCAGGTTCAAGGCCCCTGTTGATTTCAGTTGATATTATAACGTAGTGGTGTGTAGTCACAAACCAATTTGCACTTGATTAACTTACCAGCCATAAACACAGTGAACCTGGGACTATTGGGCCTCTTTGGGCTGTAATGTAAATGTCTTCCCGAGGTCCAGGTTTGAAATGGAGTAACAGACCTCTGGAAAACTTCCCCAAACTTGACGTGCAAATGGGGAACTGAGGTAAATCAGACCCGGTACAAATAGAGGACAACTAAACCTGTACTGACCCACACAAAGAGAGAACAGCAACAACAAGAACAAAAGAAGTGACAAAGAGTAGCAATACCTGATCAAGAACGAGGGTGCAGTAATTCATCAATACAATGTTCATATCCTTTTTGTAAAATAATTAGTAAACTGTTCGTCTTTTTTTAGTTGTGAACAAATATAATTAATGAAACATTATTTAAAAGTTTTCTGAATCTGTAATAATAATAATAATAATGGTCCAAAATAATTTTTTTAAATTGCATAGTTTTGAATCCAAAACCTTCAAATATTCTTGGGCGAGGATCCTCAAACCCAATATCTCCTAGTATCTTTTATTAACTGTATAAATTCAGAATGTGTCTGTGTATAATATGTAGGAGCATCCTGCTCCTAAAACCTGAATGAAGAGCTCACACACCTCAGCTCTGCATGAATACCTGCCTGTCTATCTGGCTGCTGTTGATTCTAGCCTATAGACATCCTATAATATATTATAGAGAGATACTACGAATAACACAGGAAAGCACTTAGTATTAACACTATATACAAACACACCACCGTAATACTTTAATGTTCCCGTTGGAATATTATTGGAGTATTATAAGCCTACTATAGAAGAGGCATAGCCCAAGTATTATAATATTCTAACAATAAAACCACAGCTGATTATGACTCAAACAGTAAAACACGCTTAAAGAAATAATGAATAAATAGGAATAAGTGACAGCAGATTGCTGATAGCGGCCGAATAAGACGTGTACTGGCACTTATTTTTTTCCACATGAACACCTCTAGTCTGTGGTCTTGAATCCAGCCTTGGTCTTACTCGCTAAATGGAAAAGTCATTTGTCATTGTTTAGCACCGCGTAGGAATGCTCACATGGAACTATATCTGAATCGAAGCCAGTAACTACTGCCTTTTAAATGTGTTACTTTTTAACTTGCATAGTTTGTTTCCAACAAAACAGACGTGCTCCACCAGTACGCAGCTACTCCCTGACCTTAAACTGCCCCACCCACCAGCACACACACCTACCAGCTCTCTCTCTCTCTCTCTGTCTCTCTGTCTCCTCTCTCCATCCTACCCTGTATTTATCAGGCTGTGTGACTTTCTAATCCCTCTCTTTAGCAGCGGTGTGTGAACGCAAACACTCCTCCATGTGATTATGGAGGGCCCAGGGCTGCTGATTATCTGGAGAGACCACCGCAGAGACCCCCGGCCATGCTCTCCCAAGCCAGCGCCACTTTAATTCTGCCTAATTGATCTTCACACTGTCAGAACTTTTCCCCCTCCCTAAATCAACACAGGTACAACTCTGTTTGATTGTTGCGGCTGCAGGATAATCTGTTTCAGGGTTTTTTTAACTGGATGTTGTTGATGTTGACACATTCTCTGTTTCTTTACTTAAATGTGGAAGCAGATATTAGTGAAATAACCATACACTTCTTCTATTTATACCCACACTACCCTTACCAAAAGGAAGTTTATCCAAGTGCTATTAGCTTTAGCTAGCTATTAAGCTATTAGTATACTTCTTTTAAACTTACAATAAGAGAGTATACCTTCAGTTTACTTTTTATGTACTTATCAGAGATAAACTTAATTGGCTTATGCTTGTACTTAATCTTTTGATCAAGATATACTTAAGAACAGTTAGTATACTTGTAGTATAAAAACGATTTAACTATAGTTTTACTGAATATACATTAAAGTGCACTTTCATAAACTTTAAAGTGGACTACAAGTACTGTATATACAAGTATACTTGCAGTATAAAAAACTATTAAACTAGTAGTTTACTGAAAGTATACTTTAAAGTGTACTTTCATAAACTAAAAAGTGGGCTACCTGTATAAAACTGGTAAACTATCAGTACAATACTTACACTTAAAGTATACTTTTATAAACTAAAAAGTGGGCCTATTACGTCCCAAGAAGTATTGAAGCAGTACACTTACAAGTATGAAACTAGTAAACTATTAGTATACTTATAGTATAGTTGCAGTACAAAATAAGACTTGAATGTAAACTAGTTGTGTACTCACAGTTTACTATTATTACACTTAAAGTACACTTAAAAGTATACTTTTATCAACTAAAAAGTGGGCCAATTTAGTCCCAAGTAAGTATTAAAGCAAAACGCTTATAAGTATACTACTAGTATATTGATACTAGCATACTTACTACATAAAGTATACTTGGGAAATATATACTTGAACTTTACTTTATGGATTGTGATGAAATGTGGTTCATCATTCATGTTCCCCTCAGGATAAATTGCAATAACTTTGTTGATCCTCTGACTTTTCATATATCGCCATCATCAGGTCAATATTTGTCCAATACTTTAGTTTATGACCAAATACAAGGAAAACTAATTACGGTCTTGTCAGCAAACCGTAATTTAGTGTCCAGACGGAACAGGTGGATGAGGTGAATTATAGAGGCGTTGTGATTACACACGACAACGGCTTACAGATACTGTCTGTACAGTTTGTAGCCTACATTGCAGATTTGCACAAATGACAAGAGACGAACATTGGCTTCGCTATCTGTCTGAATCCATCTTAAGATAGTGAAAATGACAAACGTTATATGTGCTAGACATAAGCATTTAGCTCAAAGCATTACCACCTTTACTTCCATTAAAAACAATTTAAAGGCGCTAAATCCCAAATTCAGAGTAGATCTGTGATTGAGGGGTTGCCTCCACACAGCTCTCAACATGGCAACGACTAAGCTAGCAGTGCTAACAGTCTAAAACAATCTACGCAACGGTGATTACAGAGCTAACAGTGTTTACATGGGAGGGAACCGGAGGGTGGATGCTACAATTCGGCGATGACAGTGTCAGTCTGGACTGAGTCATCAGCTGTAACCGTCTGTAGGAGCGCAGTGCAGAGCGGCGGCTGTGAGCTAGCCAGTGGGGCACGCTCACATGCACGAACATGCAGTAACATACGCTAAAAGCATGTGTGACCGAATGACCTATGTCAACAAAGAACACAGTCTCACGGTAGTTTGTGAAATAGTCATGAAATTTAATCTATTTGATTTGTGTACATAGACACAACTTTCAACAACGTATATTTTTCCTACAAATGTTCAGCAACACTTGATGATGTGTCAATTTCCACTCCAGTCTTTAAAATAAAACTATTTAGTTAGGTTTAGGAAAAGATCAACTTGGTTAGGATTAGGCAACAAAACTACTTAGTTAGGTTTAGGAAAGATCGCAGTTTGAGTTGGAATAACACCGAAAGTGATGTAAATTAAGTACAGAAGTTACGTGTCAAAAACTACTTAGATAGCTTTAGGAAAAGATCGTGGTTTGGGTTAAACTAACTCCGGAAGTGCTGTAACTAAAATACAGAAGTTACGTGACAAATAAATCTACCTTGACCTTTGGTTTCACACGGGACACGAACACTGGTCTCCTTGGCGAAAGTCTTTTTTGACTCATCCACCCTGATCTCTCTACATGGCGTTCGCCGCTCTTTATACTTTACGTTTCACAATTACGGGTTACATACAAATTGATTTTGTGCTGACCATCACAAAAATTTGTGACATTCGTGTCTATGTACACAAATTAATACATTATATTTCATGACAATTCACAAACTGCCGTGCGACTGGGCTACAACAAAGCACAGAGAAGCTCTGATTACACCACACACAGAGGGAGACAGACTTCATTCTCTGCTTAGGTAGACATTAATCCTCTATATCTTTACAAAGACAATAGTTGTTTAATATTAATGCGTTGAATTTTGAATTTAGCACCTTAAACTTTGAACCACAAAGACAAAATAAAGTGCACTTGTTATGTGTGGTTTGAGTTTCATCTCTTCCGCTTTTTCTGACGTTCCTCAATGCCACCTCTCTGTGGCGTTTAATGACTTTGATGGAGCCGACAGCGGCCATGGCGCTACCTGTGATTGGGTCTTTACACAGGTGAATATGCAATCCGGGGCTCGATGAAAAGCCTCCGTGTCCGTGACATTTCCCAAACGGACTCCCTGAGGGCGAAACCCTGCCGACTGCCTCGCCATTAGTTTTGTCTCTGTGTTGTCTATTAGGGGGGCTGAATTACAGAATGTTTTAAAAGTCATACTTCTCACACAAAACAGAGCACCACCCCCCCAAGTCTTGTTCTCTATGGCATTTAGTTCCATGTTAAAATTGGAATATGGAAGGAAGGGAGTGAAAGGTTGACTTTTCAAATGACTTTAGTGTATGTTTGCTACTGTTTGGACTGAGCCAGAGGAGATGACAAGTGAGGAATCTGTATCATCAGCTGATGGCAGCTGTTATTCATCAGCACACAGCAATTATCTGATAAAGTCATTAGTAAATATATGCAAATATTTTTCATACATGTGTAGTTGCGGCTTATGTGAATATGTTGGTGGGTACTGTATATAATATATAAGAGTGTGTATGTATATGAATGTATTTAAAATGCAAGGAAGAGGCAGAGGAGAAAGGAAAGCAGTCCATGTGAAGCAGCTTCCGCCTGAGCTGAGCCGCCATATGTACGGAAATGTTTCAGGTGACAGCAGTCACCCCCGACATGTTCTCCGAGGTTACCGTGTTGGTGAGGTGTGTTTGTGTGTGTGTGGATGGAATATAGGTCACCTACACCTTAGTCATGCCAGGTCATCTGTCAGAGAGCATCTGAATCACCGTTAATAACCACCGAGCCATCTGTCGTGATCTGTTCTCGCACTAACTGGTAGAATGAGCCTTAAAATAGCGACGAGTGTATCATTGACTAAAACTACGGGCTAAAAACTATGGTCATGTGGTAACAGGTGGTTGTAATATAGGGGAGATGTTCAATGATGGTGTCTGGCATCAAGGTGAATGTCCTCCTTGACCACTGACTCCTGGTCGATAACCTTTGACCTCTTCCCAGTGGATGCTGTGTGGTTTGGGTCTGGTGTTCACTGATCTGCTTCTTATGTTCATTTGGTCAGTTGTCCAGTTTCCTTTCACCAAGGTGGAGTTCCTGCATGTGATGTCTTACACCAATCCAGTTAAAAGCTTAAGAATAAACTAGAGGGTACATTAAATATTATTTTGCCAAACTACTATCCACAAGGCCACACTCAATGTTAAGTTCAAAAACAGGTAATGTTAGCTAAGTTGTTTTCAACCCCAGAAAAAATGTGTTTCTGCAAACCACAGGATACACTGAATGTCTATGTTTCTGAACCAAAAATATATTCCATAAATATGTTTCATATCAGCCTCATATCACGCTTGCTGAAATGCACAATGCCACATGGTTAATGTTGTGAAATAATGGTTAGGTTTAGGCAACAAAACTACTTGATTATGGTTAGAAAAAAGATTATGGTTTGTGTTCAAATAATAACGTAACAACGTAACGTAACAACGTAACAATGTAAACGTAACGTAACGTAACGTAACGTAACGTAACGACGTAACGTAACAATGTAACAACGTAACAACGTAACGTAACAACATAACACAACAACGTAACAATGCAACGTAACAACCGTATCAACCATAACAATGTAACGTGATAATATAACGTGACAAAACAACGCAACGTAACAACGTAATGTAACAGTGTAACATAACAGCGTAACCTAACAGCATAATGCAACAACGTAACGCAACAACGTAACGCAACAACGTAACGCACAACGTAACGCAACAACGTAACGCCACAACGTAACGCAACAACGTAACGCAACAACGTAACGCAACAACGTTACAAGGCTGATGATCTCATTTGTTTTGAATAATAGTGCTAAAAATAATAATTCAAAAGTAAAATAAATGTAAAATATATATTTGTAACACACTGAAAAGCCAACAGTTGTGGAGGGAAGTTTCTTTTTTGAACTTCTTAGGCCTGTGTACTCACCACTTAGCATCTAATAAAGCAGCTAGAACATGAAATGGACAGCAGCCTTTCCATAGCTTTATGAAAAGTGAAACACGCTAAAGTGTCTCCTCCTTATTAATCATATTTAAATTCATAGTACACACAAAAGTAATACATGCAGCAAATAAAGAAATAATGACAGACTACTCTGTTTCCTTAAGGGCACATGTATTGCTTATGCAGCGCTCATCTGGTTTTCATATGGATTTTATTCATTCTATCCCTATATTGGCCATGTCAGTTTTCATGGAGTGTTTGTTTTCTTTTGTATTTTTTTATCAAAGCATGGATAATTCACGTGTTTTCAGGAAGAACAGACTGAAGAGAAAGGAAGGATTAGATAGACTGGGAATGACTTGCAACACAGCTCATTGCTTGGATATAAAGCAGAGATTTTGGGAGTACAGGCAATGGTTTATCAAGGGCTTTCACTAACTGGATACTGCCTATATGATCAACCATGTCTGCTCTAAGTGTATAGGTTTGGAGTGCAGTAGATCATTTCCAAAGCACTAATCCACTCATTTCAGCCAGGTCTTCAATGTGATAGATGTTTATTGGCTGATTTCAAGAAACACTTTTAAACTGAAACCTCCATTTAACAACTTAGTCAGATGGGTCATAGAAAAGTTTGTTTGACTGATATCAGTATCATGTTCAGTGTCACTTTGGTACACACAACAGTAAGTGAACGCATCACCGTTCAAAGGCACTTCAGTTCGTAGCTACAACGGTAAGTGAACGCATCACCGTTCACCCATCAGGACTGCATATTGAAGCTCGGCTTTGGATTTAATTGAAAAAAATCCAAATTTCTGTGAAGATAAAAAAAACCCTTAAAAGTGTCAACATCAACAGAACACTGTCATCAGCACCATGCGATCATCCATCCAGCCACACAGCCTCAGTACTGACATGCTGCCATTACCCCCACACCATCCTTACAACCACATCATCACTACTGTCATTAATGCATCTCACTGTCTTAAAGGTCCCATATCATGCTCATTTTCAGGTTCATGTTTGTATTTTGGGTTTCTACTAGAACATGTTTACATGCTTTAATGTTCAAAAAAACACATTATTTTTCTCATCCTGTCTGTCTGAAACACTCTGTTTTAGCACATTTCAATGGAATGGCAACAGAGTTGCGTTCCTAGGAAACAGTTTGGGTCCATGTTTACATCCTGTCAGCTGATGTCATTCACATCCACTGTAATAGGAAATAAACTGGGACACATTTAGAATGTTTACCTTTAAAACTGTGAAATGGTCTAAATATTGTATATTTGTGACATCACAAATGGACAGAAATCCTAACGGCTTGTATCAAACACACAATTTCTGAATACGGGCTGTGCGTGTTTCTCCATGGATTGAATGTTTTGATACTTTCACAGTATTTATATATCACTTAAACCTGCTTTATAATATAAAAGACATGAAAATCTCACTTTTTACAATATGGGACCTTTAACTTCAGTCATTACTGCCATCCCATAATCAGTGCACACCCTGTACAGGTGCACAGGTGCCGGGTCAGCCTCACATCCACTACGCTCATTCATTCTTCAATATGACCGTACTGTGATGATATTACAGGCTTGCAAACTGCTCTGCACAAACACTGGCATGCATGTTGGCTACTTTCTGCTTTGCAGCTCAAATTGACTCTATTTTCCATTGTAACTCATTTTTAAAAGTTGCAAGAGGAAAACATTTCCCATCTCTATATCTAAGCCACACTAATTCTCAAAGCATCTGCAGGAAGATCAACTAGAATTTCTTTTTGCATTCATTAGTAAACGGTTTAAAGACAGCGCATTTTGCAGGACACTGAGGACATAACTCATTGATCCCTAATGGGGTGAACCAGGGGACAACTGCAGTGAAGCCTAAACTACAGACCTTGACTTTGGCTAGCCTCCTGTCAGCGCTTTAATAAGATGCCTGGCGACACAGTACGTCACAGGGAAAGCCAGGACACCGGGGCCTTGTGCCAGCATTGCCCGGAACCACGGAGGAGTGTTTGGGGAGTGTTTCTCTGACCTCTGACAGAGCGAAGGGGGGACTGGCATCTGCTTTAATAAGGCTGCCCACTCTTCATTCACCATGTCACCCCCCCACTCCCCAAGCTGTGGAATGGGCACTGGCACTGGAGGAGTAGGTGGCAGAGGTAACAGCTGGCTGCAGCCGTGGCGGCATGGCCGTGGCATGACCACAGCTTTATTAGTGGCGTCCAGGACACCAGCTGATCCTCTCCCAGGGTCCCTGTCACACTGATGTCTTCATCACTAAGCTGAGCAGACAGGCCAGGCCTGCCAGCCAGTGGAGGTGACAACAAATCCAATTACCTCCCCTCCATGGTGCCCGGACCAGACTTGGGGAGGGGGGTTGTGTGTGTGTGGGGGGGGCAGTGGGACAGTGGAGGATGTTGCTAGGATAGAGGATGAGGGACATGCAAGACAGGATGGTAGGACAAGAGGTTGTATTCTGACACCAGACTGATGTAGAGGCTTTCATTTTGGCCTCTGCATGATAAACCTGGGTTACTGTGTTTTTAATGCTCTAACACATCACATTCCAGCCCAGTCAGTCACAGCAGTTCGTGAAACAGTCCCAAAATCTAATGAATTGATTTGTGTACATAGACGGGATTTCACATTTTTCTCATGATGGTCAGCACAAAATGAATTTGTATGTAATCTACATAATAGTGAACTGGGAAGTATAGAGAGTGGTGAACGCCATGTAGGGAGGAGGTCGAGGTGGATGGGTACACATGGATGATGGCGCAAGCTGAACGGAGGGGGGGGGTAATCGTACTTGGGCAGTTTGCCGGAGGTCTGCGCTCTCCAAGTGCCATTCCAGTTTGTCATGTAACTTCTGTACTTAAGTTACAGCACTTCTGGTGATATTTTAACCCAAACTGCGATCTTTTCCTTACTAAATCATTTTGTTGCCTAAGCCTAACCAAGTCGATATTTTCCTAAACATAACTTAATAATTTTATATTGAAAAGACTGGAGCGGAAATTGACTTGTGTGTCACGTGTTGCTGGACATTCGTAGGAATGAGCTCGAAAAATACATTGTTGAAAGTCGCGCTTAGCGTCACAGAAAAAAGGGAATCCATGTCTATGTACACGAATCAAATAGATTAAATTCTGTGACTATTTCACAAACTGCCGTGAGACTGTGTTGCACATTCAGGACAAAGAATGTCTAAATTGACTTGCTCCATTAGAGCCTCTCAGCTACGAGAGCTGGAAAATGTAAAATTTGACTTAAGGACTGCAATTCAGACCAGAGCATGGAATCACCGAAGTCTAAACAGTTTGTTCTTCTGAGCAGCATGAATGTGGTCAGCATGTGGTCAGCGATTCTGCAACACCTGAAGATATCTCAGGCCAAAGTGTGTGAGTTCTGCACAGGCGGAAAACTGAGACCTGAACCTGGCCTGTGTCTGCTTTCTTTTGATGGACAGACTGCTGGTATGAGACTGTGACACATATCAAAACTCCTGAGCCTATTGTTTTATACACGAGTCTGCAGTGTTTTAGGACATTCCACTGTCCTATTCCCCAGCATCAACTCTGCAGAAAAGCAAAAATTCGATTACATTCGGCTACCACACCTACTTCTTCTGTCTACTCAGTAAATCCATTATGTGCCACGGCAATGAATGATGAGTGTCCCATTCTGCAACATGGCTGGTGTGGGAAAAAGAAAGAAAAGGAAAAAGAAAAAGAAAGAAGTCTATTTCTCAAACAAAATGTAAACTTCAGGGCTGTACGTGAACTGTTTTTTAACTGGTGCTACTGAGGTTGAAAGATTTGTAGCACAGGCCACAAATATGGAGCACAAGTAAGTCAATTAAGTCCACTGTAGTTTGAGACTATTCAAATTCTGTGTTGGGCTTTTAAAGCAATAGTACTGAAAAAATGCAGACATTGTTCTAAATATATGTATTTATTTATTAATATTATTTATGCACAAAGCATGTATGCAAAAAGTAAGGTGCTGGGAGGGCTGCAGCACCTCCTAAAACCACGTATGTGTGGTACACAAGTATTTGTAGTGGGAGGGGTTTATTATTATATGTATTAGTCCATTATTATTAGCTTCCTTGTGATGCAGAAAACATTGATCGTCCTGTCAGACACCTGGAGACAGTTCATTCCAGTCAGCTATAGAGTACATAAGGTAACTGATATTTCTGACGCTGTCCACTGACACTTGAAGACAATTTGTACAATAAGATGTGTGCATATTAACGGATCCAACGCGGGTTGATTGTGTTATATTGCGTTTGGTGTGTGAAAATGCAGTAGGCTATCCTCACTGTGCTGCATTTTTATAAACTATGATCATCTGGTCTCGTGTCACATCTCTCGCCCGTGTCCAGGCACCATCTCACTCCCTCATCCTCTCCTTGCAGCTCTCGTACTCATAGAACTGAAGTTACATTCAGTAATTACTAGGGCGGTCAATCATTTAAAATATTTAATCATGATTAACCATAAATACATTTTTTATCTGTTCAAAATGTAGGAAGATTTGTCAAGTATTTAATACTCTTACTAACATGGGAGCTTTATGCAAATCTATTTTTTATTATTGTAAATCAACTAACAACACAAATGACAGATATTGTCCATAAACCCTCACAGGTACTGCATTTAGCATAAAACAATATGCTCCAATCATAGCAGCTCTGTCTCACGCGTCACAAAGCTGTACCACACGGGTGCTACTGTGGTCATTTCATTCATCGCACATTCCAAGTTTTTTTGTAGCATGCATTGTGCAGACATGAACCTATTCTAACTCTGACTGACAAAGCTTCTAAATTATTCTAGAGGACTCTAGTATCAAACAAATGCATTACTATTTGACTATCCTGAAAGTCACTGCTAAGACGCTGTCAAATAAAAGCATTTCCCTCTTTAAAGATCCATCAGGTGAGGATCGCTGGCCCAGAGCACAGACAGCGCAGTCTGACCGTGGCCTTGAACGTGCCCAAACTGGTTTCCCCCCATTTAGGTCCTTCTTTTATTTCCATACCAAGCAGGGGGGATGTGGACGTTGACAAAACACAAACCCAATGAGCTGACACGGGGCCTAGTTTTCAAATCCTGCTTTTAAACATTAACTCAATTAAATCTCCATAAACAAATTGGTTCCTACTGATGGTCTGGGACAGAACGTGGTAAGTGCTGATCGACACAGGCCGGTATTGATCTGCAATCGGCACAGCTGTCCCCTTTGTGGATTGAGGTGAAGGAGAGGGGAAACTTGTCTGGCAGCGAGGATGTAGGGAGGGCCTCGAACGGAGAGAAAAGGAGGCAATTCGCCAAAGCAGAACTCCTCAGCCGTTCTGTTTTCCTTCACTCTGTCAGTCTCCTCTCCACCAGAACCCCTCACCTTATCATCCACAGAGCTTTAGCGTCGGGAGTTTTGCCTTCAATCGTTGACTTTGGTGCCCAACCGGAGAAGATCATTCACCACTTCCTCTCCTGACATCCCTCCATACAGGGATGGGATGATCGATCCATGAGTGCAAAAAAAAGAGGGGTACTGGGAGGGTGTGCGTATGCTGAGAGAGACGGAGGGGCTCTCACTTTTGAAGGTGGTTGAAGTCTTGCCAAGATATTTCATATTCATAGTTAAATATTCAGCGCGCATGGTGGACAGGGGCAATTTCTGCAGTCAGCCCGCCATTCAAAAGTGAAAGGGATGTGGCTTGTGGATGAAGGGAGCAAGAGAGATAGACACGCATGGGGCTTCATGGTAGTCAGATGAGAGGCTGCCAGCTGCTGATGGGTGACTGTTTGAGCGTGGCGCCTCAGGACATGCCCGTTGAAAGGCGATGCGATCCGATACCCCCACTTATGCGGGGGCTTATATACATATGCCCCCTTATGCAGAGAGGGCCCATATCAATTGCAGAACTTCCAGTGTTTTGGTCATTATGCCAAGTTGTTTGAGAGAGCGTCTTGCATGTCTGAATGGGGAATGTGAACTTACTGGGCTATGACCACTGAGAAAAGCCTCCTCTGCATAAAACCACCTTGTGGCTCCTCACAAATGTTGTATCGCACTGTGTGGAGTGTGTCGGTGCAGCTGCTAAGTAAATAAAGTTTTGATAAAGCAACTTAGTTTCACCACTGAAACTGTTCATGTGATGTAGTCCTACAGTTAAGTTGGAAGGGCACACTGACAAATGAACAGTATTACGATGCAGTACTATACAAACAGACAATGACTATAACTTCTCAAGTGACGCGCAGTCAAATCCAGAGGTAAAAGTGTCAGTTCACCATAAGTACAAAAACATGTTCCTCTCTTAATGGTACCATACAGCTACTCTTGTCCAGGTTTAAATATGTCTATGATATTTCTGACTTAACCCCAATACAATGGAGGTGAATGGAATTTACTAGTCCCTTCAATAGGGACTATTACATCTGCTGAAAGTAGTTTTAATGGAAACTGTTCACTGTGGATTATCATCAGCGGGGCATTGATTTGGGAAAAGATGTTTCTGTTATATTTAATTTGTCAATGCAGTGAGCACCACAAATAACCTCCATTGTAGGCTGTTAAGGTGAGAACAGAAATCTAAGAGACAGATAATGTATGCTAGATATACAGAGGGGTCCCTTGACCTCTGACCTCAAAAAATCCCGAAAGGAAAATAGTAGCTAACAGGGATGTCAAAGTTAACGTGATAATAACACGTTACCGCAAATTAGTTTTAATGCCAACATGCAATTTTTAGGTTGTAGTGGGGAGTGAAGATATTGGTATCATATGAAACTAGAAAACCTAAAGAATCCATTGGTACCGACTATGTCATACTGGCTCGTCATGAACGAGGTTAAATAACGCTCCAAACTGAACCTTACCCACGAGTCTCCCCTTTACAGACATGCCCACTTTATGATAATCACATGCAGTTTGGGGCAAGTCATAGTCAAGTCAGCACACTGACACACTGACAGCTGTTGTTGCCTGTTGGGCTGCAGTTTGACATGTTATGAGTTCAGCATATTGTTTTATGCTAAATGCAGTACCTGTGAGGGTTTCTCGAATATATTTGTCATTATTTTGTGTTGTTAATTGATTTACAATAATAAATATATACATACATTTGCATAAAGCAGCATATTTGTCCACTCCCATGTTGATAAGAGGATTAAATACTAGACAAATCTCCCTTTAAGGTATATTTTGAACAGATATAAAATGTGCGATTAATCATGATGAACTATGGACAATCATATATATAAATATATATATACACATATATATACACACTGTATATATACAGTATATATATATATTAATTAAGCTGTGAGTGTCAGTGGTAAACCAGTGTTTCCGCCTACACCCATCAGAGCTCATTAACACTCCATATGTAGCTCTAAAGGCATAAAGGAGGTTTATCAATATGAACAATTGTACAATATAATTTAATCTAAAAAGATGGAGCAAGAATGAATACTATCTCTTTGAGCTTACATTATCCATCTCTTGTGCACAGCTAAATCCATAAATTGTTGTTTTTACATTTCTGTTTGTATACAGAATAAAAAAAAATGAGACAAAGTGTTACTCATTTCAAATCTGGTCTGCACCTGCTGAAATTGAGCCAATCGCAGTGCAACTTCATACCCCATACCCTAATGGTACGTGTCCACAGACCCTTTCTACGCTTCCCATTCATTGTCTATGTAAGCAGACGTGCAATGCATTCTGGTAGCATGGCGGCGCGTTTCCAGAAACGGAGCGTCACAACGCCCGCTCTTCTCGAAACTCCCAAGAAACTTTTAAAATAAACGTTGTCGATCCAAAATAAAGACAGATTCATCAAATGCATGGATTATTTCTTGCCTCAAATGTTTTCAGAAACACATTTCAGTGAACTATTTTCATGAAATAAGAGAAGAAAGGTTCCAAACGAGCCTCCATATTGTTACTGGTTACCAGCAGCAGTCCACGGAGGGAAAGCGTTCATCCAATCAGGAGCCTAGTGTGTTGTGTCTAGTGACAGCCCACCAAGCGTCCAATGCTGGGAAGCGGCGTGTCCCCTCGCGATAAAAAACACCTCTGTGGACATGTACCATGAGACCCATGTGCGCCCGTGTCCCAGCCTCCTTCCATAGGCCTTGGCTTTAGCTTTGAACATTGATATGATATCAATCTTCTCATGTCAACCTCAGAAAAAAGGCAAATAAGTAGATTTCCCAACTATTCCTCCCTACTGTACTGTGTGTAACGGTGCAGCTTCAGGCTCATCATTGAACTTAGTGTCAGTTTCAGTGAACTGCTGGAACAAGTAGATACAGAATATATACTGGATGGAACGTTGAACGGTGTGCAAAGAATGTGGTTATAACTTTGAAGCCACTTGAGGGGAAAATTGAGGGACAATCATGTTTCAAGAGGTTTCCAATCAACACTTGTTAACTCTATGTGGTAAGTGTGGCTATGCAGAAGTTGTGTTACACTTTAAAGAGTGTAGTGTTTCCTCGTTCCCACCTCCTCTCCTGACTGTCAGTTCTCTATCAGCTCTGCTTACTGAGAGGATAAAAACACACACATCCCTTCTTCCTGTGATAGTGCAGGTCACACCTCTCGGTTCGGAAGAGTGGGAGTGATTAAAAAATGACAAGGAGACATGTCGAGTGACGAGTGTTATTCATCAAAGAGCTCCACCTCGCTCCGTATCAGAACCAGCCGGTCCACAGGGGGGGAACTGAGGCGGGAAGTGAATCCGCTCCCCTCCGGCCCCAATCCAGACCCCCAAATGCTGATCCCCCCCCTTCCCCTTCCCCTGACTACACGTCCAAGTGATTACACTACACCCCCCCAACCCCTCACTCACACAGAAACACACACACACAGGCGCACACACACGCTCAGAGGGGCTAATTAAGGCTTTAATATGCAAATGAGAGCCGCAGTAAATTACACAGCTGGCAAATATGCCTGTTTTTGCCTGAAAATACATCAGGAGTGCAGCGAGGAGTGTGTTGCTGCTGTTGTTGTTGTGTTTGCAGAGAGACAGGGGATTGGGGGGGGGGGGGGGGGGGGGGGGGGGGGGGGGGGGGGGGGGGGGGGGGGGGGGGGGGGGGGGGGGGGGGGGGGGGGGGGGGGGGGGGGGGGGG